>UCOK01009020.1:9568-37649 GCA_900474325.1 Synergus umbraculus
GGGGGGGGGGGGGGGGGGGGGGGGGGGGGGGCAGCAGGGGCTATAGCCCCGGGCCCACACATCGAAGAAGGGGCCCCCGAGGTTGAATAAAAAAATATCATATTGTGCTAAATCCAGAAAAAAGTATTTTTAATTATATAATAATTTGTATTTTTTAATATTACAAAAGTACCAAAGGAACAATATTTACGATAATAATTTATAAAAATAACAACGTAATTTTTACTTATATTCATAAAATGATCATATTCTGTGGCCCTTAAGGAGGCTCCGTATTCATTATAGTCCCGGCCCCCGTAAAGCTCTAATTCGCCCCTGACGATATGAATAGAAAAGGGAAGTGGGAAAGGGAATGACAAAAGAAATGGTGAAGAGAAATCGCAAAGGGAAATGATTAAGGGAATGTTAATTGGAAACGGCAAAGGGAAATGGCAAAAGGAATGTTAAAGGGGAGTGGTAAAGTGAATGGCAAAGGGAAAAGTCAAGGGAAATGGTAAAGGGAAATGGTAAAGGGAGTGGCAAAGGGAAATGACAAAGGGAAAAACAAAGGAAATGCCACAGGGAATGGTAAAGAGAATGGTAAGGGGATATGGTAAAGAGAATGGAAAGAGGAAATGGTAAAGAGGAACGGTAAAATGAATACTAAAGGGAATGGTAAGGAGAAATACTTAGTGGAATGGTAAAGGGAATGGCACAGGGAACGGTAAAGAGACTGGTAAGGGGAAATTATAAAGGGGAATGGTAAAGGGACATGGCAAAGGATAATGGTAAAGAGAAATTGTAAAGGGAAATGACAAAGGGAATGGAAAAGGAAATGGCACAGGGAATGGTTAAGGGAAATGACAAAGAGCATGGCAAAGGGAAATGGTAAGCAAAACTGGCAAAGAAAATTGCAAAGGTAATTGTAAAGTGAAATGGCAAAGGAGAATGGTAAAAGAAGATGTCAATGGGAAATTGTACATTAAATGGTGAAAGGAAATGATAAAAAGAATGCTTAGGGGAATGTTAAAACTGTGGCAAAGGGAAATGACAAAGGAAATGGTAAAGGGAAATGGCAAAGAGCGTGTAGACATAAGAAGACAATAACCAAGGGGTAAAAAAAATAAAACCTGCTTTATTAATTTAATTTTTTTTATATGTTACAGACGAGTAAGGATCACGTCTCGATAATGGGATCGATTCACCGGGAAGCAAAATCCTCTAGAAATGGAGAAAGGTCGTCCTTCAGTAACTAACTCCTAATCATCAGGAAGCACGTCGTCGATGGACTTACCGTTTAAATCCACCAAGTCGGTGATCATCTTGTCCATCTCAATTTCCTATGGGGAAGAATGATGATACAACGACAGAGACGATTTGCTTCACTTGCTATAAGGATGAAATAACGCTCTATAATTGGATATAACCTGGAGGGGTGCCACATTCCTAAAAGCTACAACAAAGGAGTAACGATAAACCTCCAACTTTACCTTCATCTCCGTTTCAGCCTCCAGTGAGGACTGCCATGTCCTGAAAGTAATTTTACCACCGATCTTCCTAAAGAAAACCAGATCTCATATATAAAAAAAAAAAAAAAAAAGAAACAAAAAGCAAGGGCAAAAAAGGAATTAAACCTAATGACAATTGAGAAAATAAGAATAAAATAAAAAAAATTAGTAGTAGGATTAATCATCCATAACTAATTCTACTTAACTGCGAAGACAATCCAAAAACGAAATTACCTAATCACTAGATTTAATCTATAATTAATATAGAGAATAGCTATTTATGGCCAGAGATAGATTAATATTTAGATATAAATGAATTAAGATATATACAATAATATCTGTTGTCAGTTGAAAAGGAGCAGATATATTTAATATTGTTGACCACAAAAGTACATAAATATATAAAGAAAAAGAAATTCTACATAAAAGAATTCTGTATTTGTCGATATTAGAAATTAGAGTTGTTGGAGGCTATCAAGAAATTCAAACGAAATAGGATTAAATCATCTAAAACATAGAAAAGTAAACTAGAAAGATAATAAAATAAAATTGATATAGATTTTGAAATTTTCTTGTGAAAAAAAAAATAAAATAAAATAAAAACAGTAAGTGAGATGGACACATGAAAACTTTTGTGGAATAAAAGAGACAAGGGAAAAGTAAATAATAGAGAGAAAAAGTTGTCACAAATTTTCAGAGGATAAAATGAATCTCGAGGTAGAATTGATAGCAGGGGTGGTCAAGGGTGGACCACCCCCTGCCCACCTGCCAGCTCCACGTCTCATCAAGATATTCATTGCTGGTGAAAGAGAGGGTGAGTACCGAGTATCTATGGAATTACTTTCCTTATCTTTGTGTAAAAGAACGTTTACTTTAAATTACATAATCCAAGAATAGTCCCAGTTCCCAGATCCTTTCAGTTTATAATACTCAACCTTTAATAAAGTAGGATATTAAAGACGAAGCTTAAGCTGATACTCAGCCAGAGGTAAGTAATATAAACTTGCTATTTCTAAGCTAATAAAATCATTTCATATGAAAGCAGAACCTAATGGAAAATGGAATGTTGAATTTTTGTTATTATATACATATATATAAGAGAGAAATATATATAATATCTTGCAGCTCATTTTTGTTTCTCTTATTTTAAAAGATTTTTCGTAATATTCAAACTTTCAAAGTTTAAAACTATAATTAATTATACTTTTGACGAAAATTTGACATAAAACATGAGGTTTGTGAAAAAGGAAAAACAGTGATGAAAAAGTAAAAATATATATTTTTCATCTTTTTTGTTCTTGCCGTTCATGCTCTGAAAGCAACCATTATCACCAGTCACTGGTCATAATGGCGTTGAAAAAGCTTCACCCCTTATATATTATACCTACATCACTACCACTTTTCTTTCGCGTTACGTTGAAAGCAAGCACAATAATTCATCACAGCGAGCATAAAGCGATCGTTCTATGTACGCGTTTCCATATCGATCAAGCATTTCAAATGCAAAGTTTTGAGAAGCAAGTCAGAACAGTGTAGACAAAGCACATTTTAAATAGTCTATTTTTTTAGTCCTTATTATTTATTTTTTAATATGTGTAATTATTTTAATTAGAATACTCATTATTGGAATCCCCTGCTGTCAGTAAAGAGATTGAAATCCTATCCCTTTCTATCTCCTTAAAAATCTCAATTCGCTTTCATCTCTTCGAAACTCTAGTTCTCTATTCTTTTCTATCTTCATTTCAATCCAAATCCACGCTTATCTTTTTTATTCTCCCCTTTTTTATCCCTTTCAATCGACATCAATGTCTATCTCTTTCAATCTCCACTTTTCTATATCTTTTTATCTCCATATCAATCCACATCCGCGCTTATCTTTTTGAATCTCCTCTTTTCTATCCCTTTCTATCTCTTGCCAATCCCTCTCTATACCTTTCTATCTCCATCTCAATCCAAATAAACGCTTGTCTTTTTGATTATCCCCTTTTCTATCCCTTTCTATCCCTTGTCTATCATCTCCATCTATATCTTTCTATATCTATCTCAATCGGCATCAATGCCTATCTCTTTCATTCTCCACTTCTCTATCTCTTTATATCTATGTAGATACCTGTCTATCCCTTTCTATCTCCTTGTAAATCTGAATTCGCTTTTATGTTTTTTAATCTCCAGTTACCAATTCATTTCTATCTTCATTTCAATCCACAACCAAGCTTATATTTTTAAAACTCCTCTTTTTTATCCCTTTCTATCTCTTGCCAAACTCCCTCTATACCTTTCTATCTCTATCTCAATCTACTACATTGACGCCTATCTCTTTCAATCCCCACTTCTCTGTCTCTTTCCATCTCCATATCAATCCAAATCAACCCTTTTATCCCCTTTTCTATTCCTTTCTATCTCTTGTCTATCATGTCCGTCTATATTTTTCTACGTCCATGTCAATCCACATCAACGACTATGTCTTTCAATCCCCACTTCTCTATCTCTTTATATCTATACCTGACTATCCCTTTCTATCTCCTTGTAAATCTGAATTCGCTTTTATATTTTTTAATCTCCAGTTATCAATTTCTTTCTATCTTCATTTCAATCCACAACCTTATATCTTTAAAACTCCTCTTTTTTATCCCTTTCTATCCCTTTTCATCGCGATGTAAATCTCAATTAGCTTTTGTCTTTATTTATATCTACATTTCTATCCACAACCAGGCTTATCTTTTTGAAACTCCTCTTTTTTATCCCTTTCTATCTCTTGCCAATCTTCCTATATCTTTCTATCTCCATCTTAATCCACATCAACACCTATGTCTTTCTATCTATTGTCCATCCCCGTTTATCTCGTTCTATCTCATTGTCAATCACAATTTGCTCCTATCTCTTTCAATCCCCATTTTTTGATTCTTTCCTATCTCTCGCCTATTCTTGTGTATCCCTTTCTATCTCCTTATCAATTTCAATTCATTTCTATCTTTTTCAATTCCCACTTCTCTATTCCTTCTTATTTCTCATCTATTCTTGTTTATTCTTTTCTATAATATATCCTTTTCTGTTTATATTTGACTCGCTGTTTGAATGCTCATATTTCTTTAACGATTGATCCAATTGAAGTAAAACTTTTCATGAAATTTCATTACACCCTAATGAACATTCCTTCCGCTGGAAGTTTGGGCTTACTCAAAATTCCCTTCATGAACGAAGCGCTTCTATGTTGCGTAACGTTATTTTGATACTGCATGGAAAAAAAATTAATTACTTTTTTTCATAACAAATCGGAAAAGTTTTAAAGAGCATATCATCTTCAAAACACTTTGAACTGCTCCAATTTTCATTTAAAAATATTAAAAACTCTGTCTTTTGGAGCGAGTAGAAGTGAAAATATGTAATAAATTTAATTTTTCAAAAAATTGAGTTTTTCCACATTCTTTTAGAAACAGTAAGAAATACAACTTTTTTGTAAAGGGATAAAAGATGCGCCATGATATTTCATAAAAAGCCATATAATTAAAAAATTTTATTTTCGAAATCGATTTTGAACATATCAGGGTCCAACTCAGAAGGTCTGAAGCTTTTTATGCGTGGTTTTATGCGTGGTTATAGAATCCGCACCCTCAATTTCACTCCTATCTCTTTCAATACCCATTTCTTTATTCTTTCCTATCTCTCGCCTATTCTTGTGTATCCCTTTCTATCTCCTTACAAATCTCAATTCGCTTTTATCTCTTCTAAACTTTAGTTCTCTATTCTTTTCTATCTTCATTTCAATCCAAATCCAAGCCCTTTTTTATCCCTCTCCTTATCAATTTCAATTCATTCCTATGTTTTTCAATCCCCACTTCTCTATTCATTGCTATTTCTCATCTATTCTTGTTTATACCTTTCTATAATAGATCCTTGTCAATCTCAATTCGCCTCGATCTCTTTCAATCCCCACTTCTCTATCTCTATATATATTTATCTATCCCTTTCTATCTCCTCGTTAATCTCAATTGGCTTTTATCTCTTTTATTCACCAGTTCTCTATCCTTTTCCATATCTCGCTTATTCCATTCTATCTTCTTGTCAATCCCAATTTCACTCCAATCTCTTTCAATCCCTATTTCTTTATTCTTTCCTATCTCTCGCCTATTCTTGTCTATTTCTATCTCCTTATCATTTTCAATTCATTCCTATGCTTTTCAATCCCCACTTCTCTATTCATTCCTATTTTTCGTCTATTTTTATTTATACCTTTTTATACTATATCCTTGTCAATCTCAATTTGCTCCTATTTCTTACAATTCTCACTCCTATATTTCTTTCTAGGTATCTGTAACTTAGTCTGTTCTATCTCTCTATCTTCTTTTCCATTTTAATTCGCTTCTATCCCTTTCAATCCCCACATCTATATTTCTTCCCATTTCTAGCCTATTTCTTGTCTATCCCTTTCTATCTTCATATCAATCTCTATTTGCTCTTATATCTTTCAATCCCAACTTCTTTATTCTTGCCAGCTATCTTTCTCCTATTCTGTCTATTCCTTTCTATCTTTAATTACCGCTTTTATCTCACCGCCTCATTCAATTGACATTTACTCCTATGTGTTTCAATACCCTGATTTCTTTCACAGTCTATTTTCTGAGAGATAGATATTACTAGAAAGAGATAGAAAGGAATAAGAAATTTTAGTGTAGAAATAGATTGAGGGATTGAAAGAGATGTTACCAGAAATAGGGATAGACTGAGAGATAGGAAGAGATAGATATTACCAGACAAAGGGATAGGCTGATGGATAGAAAGAGATACATATCATCGGACACAGGGATACAATTGCGGATAAAAAGAGATAGCGTTTTGGTGATGCAAAATGGATTCTTGGAAGAGATAGAAAAGTTCTATATCTTTCTATCTCTTTCTATCTCTTTACTTCCAGCAGGGTCTGCTTTTAATAATAAGAATCTACATAAATCAATAAAATCTAATTCTTTCTATGTAATTGAAAATACTGAATAGTCGGTCTGCTCGAATATCCTTTATTCTTTTATTTACTTATTTTTATTCATTTAGATTTATTTAGGAACTTTGTTCTTGGGTTTTTGGCATTCTTGAGCTGTTTCAAGAGATTGCTTTGCCACTTCGTCTCAATTTTAACGGTTCGGCGAACGGAATTGAAAGTTCAGCCGATTTGAGGCAAAGCGAAATCTCGCATTGTATAGAACGTCGCGAAAATTCCAATCTCCGTTTATATATTACGAGGACAGAGCGAGTTGCCTAGCGTCGATATCAATGAAATTGGTGCAAAAAAAGAGAGAACTTCTCATGCGTAAAAAATAAGATAGTGCGTTAATCCTTGATGTAGGGTTTATTTTACTACCCTAGACTCTTTGAGTATCATATAAATTTTTTTTGATGTGGTCCTTTTTTTTATTCTTTCGTGATTTTATTATTAAAAGGAAAAATATTACACCCTATCATTTTATTTTATTTAAAAATCTTATCTTTAAAACTATTACACACTATTTTAATAATATTTCATATGAATTTATAAAAAAATATATATATGTTTCAGAATTTCCTGAGGAGCGACAACAACTTTTGGAAGTCGTAGGTCCATTGTTGCAATCAGCCTTCGATGGAATGGGAATTGAGGTAATTTTCTCTTGTATATCAAAGCAATATAAAGCATGAACTGTTTGCTTGATATTTGAACTTATCTTTTTTTTTTTTTTGTATAATAAGAAAAAATACATTATTACTAAGTATATTGTATAATAGTATTGTATAAATAATTTTCAAAGGAGTAAAATGGTAAATTTCTTTGAAAATATGTCATATTTATTCATAAACCTAATACTTGTTAAAAATATTGCATCATCAGGTTTTGCTCGTTGATATGCAATACGGAACAAGCAAAAATCCAGACGCAAATCCAAGATTGGCCGAATTATTTTTGGAAGAGATAACCGCATCTCATCGTCATTCCAGAGGTTGTTTCCTCCTGGTGAGAGCTATAAACATTTTCTAAATAACTATAATATGTATTCAATAAATTATCAAACGATAATAATCAGAAAAACTGCTAGATATACCCATGCAGAATTTTTTATGGGTTCTGACAGGGTCCTGGTCAGTTTTCCCTACTTCTGATGTGGCCCTAACCAGGTGAACTGGAAAGGCCCAAAAAAAGCTTTGTAACACTTAGGCAGAATATTACCCTACTTAAGAAAAACTGGCTAGGGCCTTGTCAGTTTACCGAAAAAATGCCCTAGTAAATACCCCACCTAAGAAAAACTGGTCAAAACCCCATCAGGATTAAAAAAACTTCTGTGGGATCATTTTTCACAATATTTCGATTATTAAACTATTTAATTATGTAAAACCAAATGTCCTATTATAAAAAAGTGGTATTAATATATTATATGGAAACAATAAGTGATTTTAATAAATTTTTAAAGATTTTCAAAATAGTTCACAAGAGTTTCAAAATTTTAGAATATTGGAATTTGTTTCAAGTATTTGAAGGAATTTTAAATGATATTAAAGAATTCTAAAGGATTTTTAAAAGATTTCAAGTGATTTTAAGGAATTTAAGAGAGTTTCAAGTGATTCTAGGGAATTTAAAAGAATTTTAAGATATTTTCAAAGATTTCAAAGATATCGAGCATTCTTTAAGGTTTTTAGGAGAATTTAGAGCGATATAAATAGATTTCAAGTTATTTTAAAGAATGTTTAAAGAATTCAGGGGTGCTCAAAAGATTTAAAATTATTTTCCACATTTTGTTAATTTTTTCAAAGGATTTTAAAGAATATTGAAAATTTTTAAAGGGTTCTCAAAGAACTTCCAAGAATGTAAGGATTTTCAAGAATTTTCACAAAATTTTAAATGATTTTAGGGAACTTAAAGATATTTTAAGAGATTTTACAAAATTTCAAAGATATCAAGATTTTCTAAAGGATTTTAACAGATTTTAAGTGATTTTATAGGAAGTTTAAAGCGATTTCGAGAGATTTCAAGTGATTTTAAAAAGTTTTTAAGGAATTCCAAAAAAAGATCATAATACTTTCAGGAGTTTCAATTATTTAAAAATATTAGTCAATATTGTAAGGCATTTTAAATGAAGTTCAAAAATATCATAGGATTTCAAAAGAATATGAAAAATTAAAAAATTTTCAAGAAATTTCAGAATAATTAAAACGTGCCAAAGGATTTCTAAAGATTTCAGGTGATTTTAAGGAATTTATGGAGATTTCAAGAAACTTTAAGTGATTCTAGGGAATTTAAAAGGATTTCCAAAGAATGAATGGATTTTCCAGAGCTTTCACAAGATTTAAAAATTCTAAAATATCGTAAAGGATTTTAAGAGATTTTAGGTGAATTTTAACAGATGTCAAGTGACTTTAAGTAATATAAGAAGGTTTCAAAAAATTTCAAATGATTGTAGGGAATATAAAAGTATTTTAAGATATTTTCTAAGATTTTAAAGAGATATCATGATTTTCTCAAGGATTTCAGGAGAATTTGAGTGATATAAATAGATTTCAAGTTATTTTAAAGAATGTTTAAAGAATTCAGTGGAGCTCAAAGATTTTAAATTAATTTACACATTTTTTCAATTTTTTCAATGGATGTTAAATGAGATTGACAATTTTTAAAGGATTGTAAAACAACAACCAAGAATTTGAGGAATTTCAAGAATTTTCAGAAGATTTTAAATTATTTTATGGAATTTAAAGATATTTCAAGAAATTTAATGTAGTTGAAAATATTGTGAGGTATTTTTAATGAAGTTAAAAAAATGTCAAATGATTTTTAAAAAATGCGAAAAAATTAAAGAATTTTCAGTTATTAAAACATGCTAAAGGATTTCTAAAGATTTCAAGTAATTTTAAGGAATTTCAAAACATTAAAAAAAGTAGTTTGAAAATTTGGAAGTAATTTGGCAATAAGAAAATGTTTTATATTCTTTAAAATTCGTTAAACCTCTTGAAATTTACTGAAATTACTAAAAACTCTTGTAGTTTTTTTAAATCTGTTTAAATATCTAGTTATTAAAAATTATGAAAATAATATTGTCATAAAATGTAGTTTAATAATAATTTTCATGAGAACCTGTTTAATATTCCTAGAAATATATTTCTCCGTTTTTGTCAACAATATACAAATTATTACATTATCTATTATATAAATATAGTCATATTTTATTTTTTCATAAATAATCAAGCGTAAAAAATATAGGGATTTCCATATTTTTACCCGATAATTGGTTTCAGTGTGAAAACCTCTTTAATGCTCTGTTTCATTATCGAAAAATTGGTATTAATGAGATATTATGTACTTATTCTGTATTATTGCCCCATAAATGCCGAATAATATTAAAATATTTTTATCGAAGAGCATCGAATGCCGATCAGGGCCTCGTTAGAACCCTATTTTAAATGAGGTTAATTGTGGTAATTTCTGCACGGGTAATATTCTAAAATTGTAGCTCTAATACATATTTAATGGGTACTTAATGAGGGAAGCAGTATGGGCGAAATGAATCTTATATAAAATGATCATGGCAGAGTAAAATGAAATATTGCGTTATAAAGAAGACATGAAAATGGAGATTATCAACTTTTTGATTTATCCTTTTATCTAGCTTTTAGTCGGGTCGGATTATAGTATGGGCTGGGTGCCAATCACACTGAAAGAAGAAACTTTCCGAGCTTTGCTCACTCACAACGCACATCTGGAGGAGTTTTATGAGCACAACGGTCATTGTTACCGGCTAAAAGCTGACAGGTAAAACGGTGTATTTAATCTGTAGTTTGCAAGAATTAAAATAATAATGGAAATGTTCATTGTGTCGAACGTCGATTAAAGGCATCTGACATTTTAGCATAGGAGCAAATTAGTTAAACCAATTATACATTCATAATAATCCCTGTTGGAAGTAAAGAGATAGAAATCCTATCCCTTTTTATCTCCTTGTATCTCAAAGATAGAAAGGGAAAAATATTGTTTTTCTCTTTCTATCTCCATATCAATTCACACCACGCTTATCTCTTTAAATCTCCCCTTTTCTATCCCTTTCTATTTCATGTCTATCTCCGCCTATCTCTTCCAATCCCCATCTCAATCCACATCAAAATTTTATTTCCACGTTTATATCTCTTTCTATCTCTCGTCTATCCCCGTCTATCTACTTCTATCTCCATATCAATCCACACGACGCTCATCTCTTTGAATCTCCTCTTTTCTATCCCTTTCTATTTCATGTTTATCTCCGCCTATCTCTTCCTATCCCCATCTCAATCCACATCAAAGTTTTATCTCCACTTCTCTATCTCTTTTTATCTCTTGTCTATCTCTGTCTATCTCTTTCTATCTCCTTGTCAATCACTGTCCTCTCCTATCTCTTTCAATCCCCACTTCTATATCTCTTTTTATCTGTTTCTATCTCCAGTACATACCTTTTCTGTCTCCCTGTCAATCACAATTTGTTGCTCTTTTCTTATTTAGTGCCCACTTCTTTATTCATGTCTATCTCTCTCCTATTATTGTCTATACATTTTTGTCTTTTTGACAGTCAAAATTCGTTCTAATTTTTTTCTTTTTCTCTCTCAAAATTTCCAATCTCCACTTTTCTATACCATTCAATCTCTCCTGTATCCTCATCTATCTCTTTATATTACCTTGTCAATCGACATTTACCGCTGTGTTTCAATCCCCTAATTTCTGTCCCAGCTCATTTTTAAACTTATCTTCTTGAACGTCTTTTTCTTTGTTTCAATTCTCTTTTCTATTCAAATTTATTTAGAAAATTTATTAAGAAAAAGGACAGAAAGGGATTTAGAAAACGATAGCAAAGAGGAGATTGAAAGAGCATGTATGTGAATTGAAATGGAGATAGAAAAGAAATAAAAAGAATTTATAAAAATAAAGGATTACCCTGTTGGAAGTAAAAAGATAGAAAGTCTATCTATTTGAATCTTTTGCAATCTTCAGGATTGAAATCGAAAGAAAAAATAAATCCAAATATATATGAGGAGGCGTTGGATAAAACAACAACCTAACCCGTTTTAGGGTCTCAAAAAGTCCATTTTCCGAGTTAGGTTGTTTTTTATCCAACGCCGCAAACATGTCTAACCATGCTAATCTATTTCTATCTCTTTTGATCTACAAGAATTTAATCTACTTTTTCAATCTCAATATTTCTATCTTCCTGTATCCTTCGTCTATCTTCGCCAATAATTTCCTACCCTCCATCTATCCATGCTTATCTTTCTTTATTCTCCGCCTATCCACACCAATCCTTTTCTATCCCCTTCGCAATCTATAGCAGGGCCTATCTTTTTCAACCCCTACTTTCCTATCCATGTCTATCCCTGGTTTAATCATGTGAATCCTTACCCTGTCTCTTTTACACGCTTATCCTTTTCAATCTATACTAATCTATCCATATCTATCCTTGTATAGTCATTTCAATCTTTACCATTCCTATGCATGTCTAACTTTATATAGTCTTTTCAACCCTTTCCTATCTCTCTTGAAGTATATTACCAAGCCTATCCTTTTCAATCACTACATTTCTATCCATGTGTATCCTAATCGAGTCATCTTAATCCTTTTCTATCCTTTTTACAATCTAGTAGGAAGGCTATCTGTTTCAGTCCATACCTTGATATCCACTTCTATCCACGTATAATAATTTCAATCCCTCCCTATCTTTCTACAAGTATACTATCAAGTCTATCTATTTCAATTTTTACCATTCAATTCATCATTTCTATCCTTGTATACTCTTTTCAATCCTTTCCTATCTCTCTTGAAGTGTATTTTAAGTGTATTCTTTTCAATCACTACATTTCTATCTGTGTCTATCCTTAATCTAAGCATCTCAATCCTTTTCTACTCCTTTTACAATCTACTAGGAAGTCTATCCCTACCTTTATGTCCACATCTATTCGCGTATAATAATTTCAATCCTTCTCTATCTCTTTTGAAGTATACCATCAAGTCTATCCGTTTCAATATAGGTTAGCGATTATACTGACAATGAGATTGAAAAGGATAGAGATGGATAGCCGCGAAATAAATGGGATTGAAGATATGAATTATGAATTTAATAAAGAAAATTACAAAAGATAGAGTTAGATAAACAAGGGATAGATTGGGATAGAGCTCTTTTGGATGAGTGGATACTGGTTTTTACAAAACAACTCCTATATCCTTCGTTAGCGCAGTCGACAGGTATATACAGAGATGGAAAGAGATGAAGGGATTGAAAGAGATAGGAGAGAACAATGATTGACAAGGAAATAGTAAGAGATCAATGAAGATGAACAAAATATAGAGATTATTATGCCTTTTTAAAAAATGAAGATCAATAAGTTAATAAGGGAGAGACAACCTTGAGGATAGAAAGAGGTAAAAATTTCTAGGAAGTGAGATAGAATTAGGGATAGAAAGGAATACATTTTTTTGTGAATAAATAGACTAAGAGATAGAAAGAGATAGATATCACCAGACACAGGGATATACTGACGGATAGGAAGAGTTTGATATTATCAAACTCAGGGATAGGCTGAGAGATAGGAAGAGATAGATATCACCGGACACGCGAATGCAATGGTGGATAGAAAGAGATAGCGTTTTGGGGATGCAAAATGTTTACTTGGAAGAGATAGAAAAGTTCTATCTCTTTCTATCTCTGTTTTTCCAGCAGGGATAAATATTTTAAGATAATAAGTCAATAAACCTTCGTCTAATCGACAAGAAGGTTTATTGACTCTTACCTGCTAAAAATATTTATTATTATGAATGTATAATTGGTTTAACTAATTTGCTCTTATTGTAAAGTATTACATACCCTCGCTTAACGGGCCGTTGTTCTATTATAGTAGTATAGACACACATGCAATTTTCTCACCGGAATTTCCATTCTTGACTCATTGATTCTGTCCAACAGCGAGGAAACAGCCCAGGAAGCTTGGCAATCAAACCAAGAACCAAGACTCAGAGAAGCTCTTTTATCTGCTGCTAAGTCCCTCGCTTCCCAAGACCCACACAATGAGGAAGTGAAAAGGATCCTCAAAAGTTCCGCCGAACGACAATTAGATCATGGCCTAAGTAAGTAATAAATATTTTTATAACAGAGTGTAGTTAATAAAGCCATCTTACATACTTTTAAAATAGACGGCTAAATATACCATATACTACATGGGTATATTTATGATAAATAAATAGCTGATCTGAGCTGAGCTCCTGTCGCGCGAGCACTGCAGATGATTAATCATGTACTTATTTATGTACCTTTCATCGATATACAATATGTAATAGTTGTAATACATATCTCTCCCCGATAGGAAATTATTTGATGTATATATTTTTTCATAGGTTTGAATACAAATGGCGATGGAATAATATCAGTGATTCGCACATGGTCAGGAGGCGGAGGGGCTATTCCATCTCCAGAAATAGCGTCTCTCAAATCTCGCGTGGAATCCACTTTGCCGTCGGAGAACGTGATTCGACTTGAGGTGGACTACAAATCGAATGGTATCGACACAGAGTCTCAATCCCATGAGTTATATCTCACAAAACTACGAGAAAGTGTATTTGACCGGGTTCAGGACCTGGTAAACTCTTCTGTGGAGAAAGACCCGGAAATTAAAAGCCGGAAAAAAATGGTCCAGGAAGTTTATGCAGAGAGTCTCGCACATCTGGCTCTTCTCAGAGAAGTAAAGCCGACTGAGGAAAAGGATGAATCGATTCTTTGGATTAAGGAGCGATTATTAGCAGGTGCTTATCTTTTGTCGAAATACAATATGCTATAAATTTTATATGTAGGTATATATAATATAATTTATGTATGCATCACGCACATTACGATGAATATTATACATATTATACATACCTGCTGGAAGTGAAGAGAGAGAGAGAGAGAGAAATCTTATTCCTTTCTATTTCCTTCTATCTCAGAAAAGTAAGAAAGAAAAAAAGGAGAAAGAGATAACGAATGTTTATCCCTATCTCTCGCCTATTCCCTCTATCTCTTTCTATCATTTGTTGATTCCCGTTTATCTCTTTCTACTTCCTTGTCCACCACTGTTCTCTCCTATCTCTTTCAATCTATTCCTTTCTATCTTCTTGTCAATCGTAATTCGCTTTTATTTCTCAATCACTGTTCTCTCCTTTCTCTTTTAATTCCCACTTCTCTATCTCTTTCTGTCTTTATATATACCTGTCTATCCCTTTCTATCTCCTTGTCAAACTCAATTCGCTTACATCTCTTTTAATCTCCAGTTCTCTATCCGTTTCTATCTCAATTTCAATCCATATTTACGCTTATCTTTTTGAGTCTCCTCTTCCCTATCCCTTTCTATCTCTTATCTATCTCCACCTATCTCGTCCTATCTACACCTCAATCCGCATCAACGCCTATCTCCTTCAATCTCCAGGTCTCTATCTCTCACTATCTTTTGTCTATCTCCTTTTATCTCTTTCTATTTCCTTGTCAATCACTGTTCTCTCCTATCTCTTTCTATCTCTGTATATACCTCTCTATCCCTTTCTATCCCCTTATCAATCGCCTTTCTCTCCTATCTTTCTCAATCTTCAATCTCTCTTTCAATGCTCTATCTTTTTCTATCTCTGTCTATCCCTTTCTACCTCCTTTTTTATCTCAACTCGCTCTTATCTCTTTCTACCTCTATATATACCCGTCTATTCCTTTCTATCTTGTTGTCAGTCTTAATTCGCTTTTATTTTTCAATTAATGTTATCTCCTATCTCTTTCATCCCCACTTCTCTATTTCTTTCTATCTTCATTTCAATCCATATCTTCGTTTACCTTTTTGAATCTCCTCCTCTTTTCTATCACTTTCTATCTCCTGTCTATCTCCCCTATCTCGTCCTATTTCCATTTGAATCCACATCAACGTCTATCTGTTTCAATCTCCACTTCTTTATCTCTTCCCATCCTTTATCCATCTTTGTCTATCCTTTTCTATCTCCTTGTCAATCTCAATTCACTTTTATCTCTTTTATTAGCAGTTCTCTATGCCTTTCTATTTTCATTTCAATTCACATTCACGCTTATCTCTTTGAAACTCTTCTTTTCTATCCCTTTTTATCTCTTGCCTATCTCTTTCTATCTCTTTCTATCTGCATCCCAATCCACATCAACGCCTATCTCTTTCAACCCCGACTTCTCTATCTCTTTCTATCTTTTCTCCATCTCCGTTTATCTCTTTCTAACTCCGTATAAACCTGTCTACCCCCCTGTCTCTCTCCTTGTCAATCACCATTCTCTCGTTTCTCTTTCAATCCTCTATCTCTTTCTATCTCTGTTTGTATCTGTCTTGTCCTTTCTATCTTCTTGTCAATCTCAATTCGCTCTTATCACTTTCAATCCGCACTTCTATTCACGCTTATCTCTTTAAATTACCTATTTTCGCCACGCCTATTTCTTCGAATCGCCACATCTACATTCCTTCCTATTCTAGTTAATCTCTTTCTTTCTCCTTATCAATTTCAATTCCGTCTTATTTCTTTCAATCCTCAGATCTTTATTCCTGTCTACCTCTCTCCTATTATCGCCTATACCTTTTTATCTTCTTGTCAATTAATTTCGAGTCAATCTGTTTTAATCTTACTTTTCTATCCCTTTTAATCTCTCCCCTATTCTTTCATCTATCACTTTATATTTCCTTGTCAATTGAAATTTACTGCTATATGTGTTTCAATTCTCTGATTTCTGTCGCAGCCTATTTCTAAACTTATCTTCTGGAATTTTTTTCTTTTCTCTTTCAATTTAGCTCTTTTTTCAAATTTATCCTTGTTTATCTTATGTATGTACAAAATATCGTAGTTATTAAATTATTATGCATTTTAAAAATATGAAGATTAATAAGTAAATAAGGAAGAGGCAGTCTTATGGATAGCAAAAGATACAAATTTCTAACAAGGGTGATAGAATTAGGAATAGAAAGGCATAAAATTTGTTTCCGAATAAATAGAATAAGGGATAGAAAGAAATAGACATTACTAGACATAGAGATAGACTAAGCCGGAGGGATAGAAAGAACCGAAAAAGTAGATATTACCAGAAACAGGCATAGGCTAAGAGATAGGAAGAGATAGATATTAACAGACACAGGAATAGACTGAAAGATAGGAAAGGATAGATATCACTGGACACGGGGATACAATGGTGGATAGAAAGGGATAGCGTTTTGGGGATGCAAAATTGGTAGAGATAGAAAAGTTTTATTTCTTTGTATCTCAAACTTTCTATCATTTTCTATTTCTTTACTTCCAGCAAAGACATACGTATATATATGTTTATGATATTGAATATCTAATTTTTAGGAAGAGACCAGAAACATGGGCCAATTTTAATCCGAGGACCCCGCTGTTCGGGAAAATCATCAATTCTTTCTCGAGTCTACGAAAGCGCGCCAATCTGGTTTGGAGTGCCGACTCTGAGAGTCGTGAGATTATGTACTTCGACCCCCAGATCGGCTTACAGTCTCGAATTGCTGAGGATTCTCTGTGAACATATAGGATTTTTATCAGGAAACAACGACGGAAATCTTCCACGCGACGCTTCCTTCGATCCACTGTACCTGAACAATTGGTTTAATCAAATCATGAGGAGGATAGAGGAGCAGCCTATGAAGGAACAATTAGTAATTTTAGTGGATGATTTACACCGATTACATCCTCTTGAATGTGACATTGTTGCTGCTCTCTCTTGGCTTCCGCTCAATCTACCTCAGGTTAAAGAATTACATTTTTATCAATGTCTACACTCTTCTTTAGGGTGGTTCAAAAATGCATTGCAAAAATTTTTTTGATGCTAGAGAGTCTCGATCCCCCCCAATTTGATTCGTAATTCAAAAAAGAAAGGTCATAAATGTTCATAAATGTCAATTTTTCTGTGCGCTTTATTCTCGTTTTTTTATAAAAATTATTTCTATTAGTCTATTGGAATATTTATCAACATTGTTTACTTAATTTTTAATTATTTAAACAAATTCCATTTATTTAAATAATATTATTTTCAAAAATACGTTTTTCTTTATAAAAATTACTACTACTGATCTAATGGAATATTTTTTAACAATTTTTCATTAATTTTCAATTATTTAATCAAATTGAATTTGTTTAAATAATTTTTTTCCGAGAATTCTTTTTTTCTAATTAAATATTATTACCCTTGATTTAATGAAATATTTATTAAGATTGAAAAATTAGTTTTCATTTGTTTAAAAAATGATTTTTCCATTAGACCAATAGTAGTAATTTTTATAAAGAAAAACATATTTTTTAAAATAATATTATTTAAAAAAATGGAATTTGTTTAAATAATTAAAAATTAACTAACCAATGTTGATAAATATTCCAATAGACTAATAGAAATAATTTTTATTAAAAAAAACGAAAATAACGTGCACAGAAGGTCGGTTTTATGAAAAATTGACATTTTTGGTTTTAAAGGTAGTTTTCAAGGCATCGCGTAGGCGCGCTCATTTTTTTTTTAATTTTCGGCGAAAGACCTAAACTTTATTTTTGTCTCAAGTATATAAAATATATTTAGAGGGTTTACCCTCTTATGGTTTTATTTTTTTGAGAAAATTACGTTATTCATCTTTCATCACGAGGAAACTTTTTCAGTAGGTTTGATCAAAATTAATTTGGTTTTTATATACAAAACTATGCACTCGACACTTGGAACCCCTATTTTTGAGGGTCTGTTTCATCCCCGTAAAGTGTTTTTGCGCGTATAAAAAAAATACGTGTTGCTTAGTCTTTCGGGTACTACAACATATATCAGGTAGAATCAAATTTTCTAAATCACTGAAAATATTTCTAAGTCTTTTTTTGATTCCGTTGAATTTTGAGTAATTCTTGAAAATCATATAAAATCTCTTCGAAATCTCTGATAAAACATTAAATGTTTTAAAATCCGTTAAAATCCGTTTAAAATGTCTTGAAATATGAAGTCTCTTTAAAATCCTGAAACTTTTTGAATTGCTCATAAATTTCTTAAAACTGTTTAAAATCACTTAAAATATCTTTCAATTTGTTAATTTCTGAAAGAGACTTATACGAATTTGTAGATATTTAAAGAATCTTATGAAATTTTTTTAAATCTTGTTAAATATTTAAAATTCTTTAAAATTTCTTGAAGTCCCTTGAAGTTGCTTAAAATTTTTTTTTTATTTATATAAAACAACTTAAAACTAGCTGTGAAGTTGTATACACTTTTGCGAGCATTTTCCCTTCGCACTTTTCCAGGCTTAGGACTGGTAGCGTGTAATGATTAATTTAATAATAAATAACTACACACTGGCGTGCTTAAAAAATTGGCGCTCTCAGCGCAGCTTCGCACGGATAAGAGGAAGGGGCGAAGAAAAACCTTAATATTAGTAAAACTACAAAAAAAGATAGAAGGGCAAAAAACTTTTAATTCTTGATTGAGGGTGCCAAGAAAAGAAACAAAAAACTTTTTATCCCACCCAAAGAAACATACTAGCAATATAAAAATTTCTTTCATTAATGTCAGAATATGCTATTACTTGCGCTTTGTCTTTCTTGGATCGAATAATCCATTTTATCGAATTTCCTGAAAATTCTTTTACATAACAAAAATTAAACCTGTTATCAATCAGGTATTTTAAAAGCTGAAAATATTTTTCAGCTGAATTTATTTGAAAATTGTCACTTTTAAATTTGTAAATATGATAAGCACAATTTAAATAATTTCTAAATTTGTAAGTGCTTATATCCTGGCGGACAAGATGTCAAAAAAATAATGAGTTTTCCATGAACCTTGGCAAATCAATTAATTTTGCTGTTATTGGTTTGCCGTTGCTACAATTGAAAATTTATAATAAAGTACGCAGACATTCAGTTCGAGCTCAACTTTAGGGGCGGTTCCCGTTTCAGCGCCAAATACGCTTAACAAAAGAAATTGCACTCAATAAAAGAGTAACTAGAGAGGGCTTTAGGACCCAGCGGGTCTTGGCTTAAGGCCAATAGCTAAGATAAACAAACTATGTCTATCTCAGTCTTCCAATTTACGCACCGTCAATACACCTGCCAATTCAGTTTGCCATAAAACCTCAAAAGAGGCGGTCATCTGCTGGTTGGAACTAATCTCTTGTTTACAACCACCGGATCACCATAAAGTGTCATCGATGATAGCCCAGTCTCTAAGTCTATTACCCTCCTAATTATCTCATGTCGGACTTAGTGTTCAAGGTTTAATTTCAGGTCAGATACAGTTTCAGTGTGCAACTACACATCTTGGCCTGTTAAGTTGACCGACCCTTTCACAGCAAGCAGTCCTATTGTCACTAAGGATTCGAAATAAAAAGAAGTCCTGTTCTAATTTTTTTTCCGAAAAACGCATTTGATCTTTTAAAAAATTATAATCTATGAATCTATGGAATTTTACGAGTCCGGGGATATAAAATTTGTCTTTGAAAGTCAGGAATTAGATTTTATTTAAATTTTATTTTGATGTACATTTATCATTATGGGTGTTAACATCTTGATTATTTTTCACCGAAATTTCAGCCTTATATCTTAAGAAAGGATTTTCATCAAAAATCTTATTTAAAATATAATTTATAATATACATATTACGTTGTTATGGAATTTTAAAGAATTTCAACATAAAATATATAATATTGGTAATTAGTTATAAAGAAGATAATATTTTATGAAGTTAATAGAATAACTTAATAATAGATACTTTTTTTTTTTATCAAAAATCCTATTAAGTTAAAAAATTTTAAGAGGTTTCTAGGAATTTAAAAAAATTACAAAAGATTTCTGTAATATTAAAAAAATTTAGTGGAATTTTAAAGAGAACTTCCTGAAATTTTAAGAGATTTTTATAAAACTTTAGATTCAAAGACTGTTAAGGAATTTTAAAGCTCCTTATGGAATTTTAAGAAAGATTTTTACATTTTCATCAGAGAAGGTATTAGATTTGTGTAAAATTTGACCCCCCATTTTTTGTCAAATGTCCATGTTTTGGGGCCCCCTGAATCCGAAAAACATGTTTTTACGAATGTGTCTGTTTGTGTGCCTGTGTGTCTGTCTGCATGTAGATTTTTAGTTTGTGAGCACGATAATTTTCGAACGAATTGACCGATTGGATTCTCCTTTCTTTTTTTTTCGGATTTCAAATCAAATTGGACGGATCGAGAATCTCTAGAAAAAAAAATCTTTTTGAACCACCCTAGTGACCACGCATCGTATACCTATTAATCATCATCGCTATGTTCTTCAATACTACACTGAGAAAAATGGATTGTAAACGGTAATGAAAAATATGTTACTAGGTACAATCTTGGACTATTAACTATGAGACAGCAATCTAGATTATTAAAACCATAATCTCTGGATGTTAAAAAAAGATATTATCAGATAATATCTTAGATTATAAACTGGATCGAATATAAATTTTAACATTTACAATCCAAGATGTTAAAATTATAATCCACAATATTAGAATTTATAATCCAAGGTATTAAAATTTGTACCAACACTAAGATTTTAATCAACATTTTACAAAATCTACAGCATAGAATATCGCTTACCGCAATTCTGATAATAATAATTATAATATTTACTTTTCCTAAAATCGGATTCCAATGTACGAACTTGTTAATAATTATTTATTATTATTATGTATTATAAATTAATCAATTACACAGGCACAAAAAAAAAGGTCCTGTTCCCGGAACCAGACTAGTACATCCTTATGTTTTTTGGGTCGTTGAAACCTAATCCGGTGTCCGTTTGTCTCAATCAGGTCAGGTTCAAGGTCAATTCAAGGTCAAATTCTGAAAAAATAGTCAAATTGAAGGTCATTTCAAGGTCAAATGTGTTTATTCTTCTAGAAATGAATTTTTGACTGCAGATTCTGAAAGAACGCGAAAATTTACGTCTAGATATGTATTCAACTTTTTTGAAAATATAACACCCAAGATCATTCATTTTATTGTACGGAGGGTTCATATGACAATTGCAAATATAAAAAATGTGTCTTCACGGGTTATGTTATCAAAAAAGTGGAATACATATCTAGACGTAAAATTTCGCGTTCTTTCGGAATCTGCAGTCAAAAACTCATTTGACTATTTTTTCAGGATTTGACCTTGAATTGACCTTGAACCTGACCTGATTGAGACAAACGGACACCGGATTAGGATTCAGCGACCCAAAAAACATAAGGATATACTAGTCTGGTTCCGGGAACAGGATCTTTTTTTTTGTATGCCTGTGTAATTTTTGTGAAATGATAATAATTTTTAATATTGTGAGCCGGACCGATCGTTTTTATTTGCTGAATTTTTGAACGGCTGCCAAAAATTATTAAAAAAAAAATTAATACACGTTTTCGATGTATTTTTTTCGTAGAATACGATGGCGTGATTGGTTTCATCGTAGGAATTATGTAGAAGGAGTTAGGGGCGAAAAACGCAGTTTTTAGTGGCTTTTTTTTTTACAATTTATTTTTTTTTCCTAGCTCAAAAATTGACCGAGATATTGCAAAAAAACTCGCCAACACTCAAAGGTGCCCCATTTTGCCCCATGGGGTTCTAGGGGTTTGAAAATCTAGGAAAAGGGGTTTCTATACATGCCGAATATGAGGGTGTATTTAGTTATAGAGGTTCCCTACAAAGCAGATATGACTATCTTATCCGGCTAGACCTTTTTGATCTGGGCCTTAATATAGGCAGTCCTCTTATACACGCATTAATTTTGGTATACATATGGTATTACTTATTGACTATTTCTTTAGAATATTCCTTCATTTTTTAATTTTAGGGAGTACATTTCGTTGCAACAACCGCTGTGCCTCCGGAAGCCTTACGACTCACTCCAATTCAAAAGGAAAGACTCAGAAACACCGAAATTTTGATACAACTCCCAGAACCGAATGAAGAAATTCCAAATGTCGAAAACGCATTAGATGCTCTCGAAAGACTTGTCGGTCCAAAAGCTGCAAACAGAATAGGGTCTGTACTAGCTTGTACGGAATATGGACTTTCAGAAACGGAAATCCTGGAGCTCATTATGCCAACTGGAGAAGATGGTCCACTATCTCTGGCGTCTGGACAGTTTAACTTTGCAACTTGGTGTCTTGTGAGGAGAGTCTTGGATCCTTGGCTAAAGGTTCGAGTCATGAGCGGACGTCTAATGTTTAGCTGGCGTTGGCTAGCTCGAGAATCAGCTCGAAAACGATACCTCTCCAATCAGGAAATCACTAAATCTAGTCACGCGGAAGTATCGAATCTTTTTTTTGCAGAGGACAGCGAAGAAAGTGAGGAAAAATCACCAGAGGATACTGCCTCACCTCCAGCAAAAGAAACCCCGTTTCAGAGTGCTCCACAGACGCACGACAACATCACCTACACTCTGCGTCACGTTGAAGAAGCTTGGCTCCATCTTCTTCGATCAGGAGACGTGGACAGACTAAAGAAACTCGCAGTCTGCGCCTTTGATTTTCTTTTGGCTGGCGTCCAGATGATATCAGTTAGTTACCTTCGATGTGTTCTTGAACATGCCAGAAGGTATCTACTGGAAAGAGATCTCGAGCTGGTTTACTATGCTGTCAGAAAATCAAGCGATGTTTTGACGAGGGATCCTCTTCAGTTGGGAGCCCAACTGATCTGCTGGTTAAGAACGGTTGCTGAAGATGACAGCGACCTAGTTTCAAGAATGGTGATGGCTGCGATGGCCTGGTGTGATGGCTACACAGCTCCTCTTCTAGTTCCTTTGAACGGCTGGCTCCAACCACCCTTGCCTCTTCAAATTCGAGCCCTCGCCTGTCCTCAAGGTGTGAAATTAGTTGAGCCTGCACCTTCTGGTCAACATGTTGTTGTCGTTCCTTCACAAGGTGATGCACAACTCTGGCACGTTATGTCTGGACAATTAGTTCACACATTTAAGGGTCACTCCAGTCCCATTTCGTGTATAGCTATCACACATCAATCGCAGTATCTGTTGACTGGCTCTGAAGACACGACTATTATCGTTTGGGATATGCAAGAACTATCATTGAAAAGGCGGATTTGCGAGCACTTTGCTCCTGTTTTGACCCTGACACCTGCTTTGAATAATTCGGTTATTGTGAGTGGAGGGGAGGATTCGAGGATCATTGCAACGTCTTTACTAACTGGAGAAGTGCTGATGAAGGTGGATCATCATCGGGGACCAGTGACGGCTGTCAAGGTTGATGCTGCGGGTGAAGTTTTAGTTTCGGGATCCGCTGATGGAACTGTTTGCTTGTGGTCCTTGGAGAGTTTCACTCTATTGAATTGCATTTCACTCCCTAGTCCGGTGATTAAACTAGATGTTTCGGATGATTCAGTTTTCCTTTTGGCAGTTTGTGAGGATCAAAAAATGTACCTTAGGTAAGACTTAGATGCATTGTATAAATTAGTTGTTATTGTAGAACATTAATCCTCTACAAAATTTGCCAAACTACGGTCTTTTATTTATTTATTTTTTCAGATCTCTAGCCACTGGAACAGAAATCCACACTCTTCGAGGTCATCAAGGACCAGTTAAAAGTATTTGTCTAGCCAAAGATTGCAGAAGAGCGATAGCAGGAGGCGCTGAGGGAAGAGTTTCAATTTTTGACATGCACAAAGGTCGTTTAATTAAAACTCTACCAGCTAATCCTTCGTCCGACATCACCTCAGTCAAAGTCACCGACAAGGATGACTTTCTAATCACAGCGGGAGGTGGAAGAGTAACCTATTGGAGTTTTAGAAGCGAAGAAGGTCGACCAAAACCTGGAAAGAAGCAGGAATCGCTTCAACCCCATACATCTCCCATTTCTTGTTTAGACATCTCTCGAGACGGTGCGATGGCTGTAACTGGAGGTGTGGATTCTCTTGTTAATCTCTGGCAGTTAAACACTCACGAACTTGTTTCAACTTTGGAAGGTCATGATGCCAGTGTCACCTGTGTTGCTTTCTCTGCTTCTGGACTGTTTGCAGCATCAGGATCAGAGGATAAGACTGTGCGAGTTTGGGGATTGACTCTGGGACTTGTTGTGGCTACTTTTAAACACCAGGCACCCGTGACTTCGGTTATTGCAATGCTGGATGGCAGAAGAGTTGTCAGTTCGGATAGAGGCGGTGTTATTAGAGTTTGGGCTGCTGACAGTGGAACTTTAATTCAGTCTGTTAGTGGACCAGGAAGGTGTTTTTCTGTTACTTCTGATATGCGGTATGCAGTCTGTGGAAATGGCGATAATCAGATGCTAATAATAAGTCTTGGTGCGGGACCAGAAGAAAAACACCAGGTCTCTCATTCGCAAGACATCACCTGCTTGGCAGTTACTCCTGATTCCCAATCTTTAATCACTGGATCAAGAGATATGAGTCTTAAGATCTGGCAACTTGCTGGTGGAAAATTATCTCAGGTTTTGGTAGGACATACTGATCATGTAACCTGTGTCGCAGTTGCAGTTTTGGACAAGTGCATCGTAGTTTCCGGTTCTAGAGATGCAAATTTGATTGTATGGGACATCAATACTGGAGCTGATTTGCACACGTTGACCGGTCACTTGGGATATGTCACGTGTGTCAGGTTATCGGGTGATGGAACCCTGGCAGTTTCTGGCAGTGAGGACAAGAGTCTAATAGTTTGGGATACAAAAAAAGGAACAGCCTTGAGTTCCATCATGCTTCATGTTCCAGTATTGGGAGTGGAGATGTCCACTGATTGCTCGAGACTGGGTCTATATTTATTGGAACATAAATGTATGCCTATCCTCTGCTTACATAATACGCCAGCTCAGTATGTTAAATTACCTTCTTACGTTGCTCCGAGGGACTTGCGACCTCCTGGTCCCAAACGTCCTGCGAGAAGATTATTGAAGAAGGAAGTTTCCTTGGACACTTATACTTGGCAAAAAAAGTACGGACATCTGACTTCAGGTAACACTTAGGGGATATCAATTCGCTCGAAAGTAAAGACATAGAAATCCTATCCTTCTCTATCTCCTTTTATCTCTCGCCTATCCCCGCCTATCTCTTTCTATCTCCATGTCAATCCACATCCACGCTTATCTCTTTCAACCTCCATTTCTCCAGTTCTTTTTATCTTTTATCCATCCCCGTTTATTTCGATTTATTCTTATCTCTGTATATACCAGTCTATCCCTTGCTATTTCTTTCTCAATCTCAATTCGCTGTTATCTCTTTTAATCTCCACTTGTCTATTCCTTTTTGTCTCCATTTCAATCCAAATCCACACTTATTTCTTTCAATCTCTTTTCTATCCCTTTATATCACTTGTCTATCTCTTCTTATCTCTTTCTATCTCCATCTCAATCCAAATCACGCTTATCTCTTTCAATCTCAATTCGCTCTTATCTCTTTTAATCTCCATTTCTCTATCCCTTCCTATCTCCATTTCAATTCACATCCATGCTTATCGTCTCTTTGAATCACTTCTTTTTTATCCCTTTATATTTCTTGTCTATCTCCGTCTATCTCTTTCTATCTCCATCTCAATCCCCAACAACGCCTATTTCTTTCAATCCTCACTTGTCTAACCCGTTCTATCTTTTTTCTTTTCTTTTTTGTTCTATCTTAGTTTTTGCTCTAGTATTTGTAGTTTCAATTAATGATAGAGGTCGCGATACACCCTCTATACTAGTCTATCCCTTGTTATTTCCTTCGCAATTTCAATTCGCTTTTATCTCTTTTAATCTCCACTTGTCTATTCCTTTTTTTCTCTATTGCAACCCACATCCACACTTATTTCTTTCAATCTCCTCTTTTCAATCCCTTTATACCGCTTTTCTATCCACGTCTATCTCCTTTCTATCTCCTATCTCTTTCTATCTCTTTCAATCCCGAATTTTTTATTTCTGTATATACCAATCTATCCCTTTATATCCCCTTATCAATCACAATTCGCTTTTATATCTTTTAATCTCCACTTTTCTATCCTTTTTTATCTCCGTTTCAATCCACATCCACAGTTATTTCTTTCAATCTCCTCTTTTCTATCACTTTATATCACGTTTCTATCAACGTCTATCTCTTTTTATCTCCTTTCTATCTCTTTCAATCCCTAATCACTGGTGTCAATCCCGAATTTTGTATCTCTGTATATACCGATCTATCCCTTTCTATCCCCTTATCAATCTCAATTCGCTGATATCTCTTTTAATGTCCACTATTCTATCCGTTTTTATCTCCATTTCAATCCACATCCACGCTAATTTTTTTCAATCTCCTCTTTTCCATCACATTTCTATCTCCGCTTATCTCTTTTTATCTCCATCTCAATCCAAATAAACACTTATCTCTTTAAATCCCCAATCACCGTTGTGTATCACCGATCTCTCCTAATTCTTCCAATCCCGAATTCTCTATCTCTGTATATACCGGTCTATCCCTTTCTATGCCTTTATCAATCACAATTCGCTTTTAGCTCTTTTAATCTACAGTTCTCTATCCCTTTCTATCTCTATTTCGTTCTACTTTCAAGCCTATCTCTTTCAATCAGCATTTCTCTATCTGTATCTACCTATCTTTTCGCCTATACCATTTTTTCTCTTGCTATCTCCCTCTGATTGAAATTCATTCCGAACCAAACCGAAAGTTTCCGAATTATTCCGGAATTTGTATCCGAACCAAACAGTTTCATTCCGATTTAATCCGACGGAAGTTTTCAATCCGAATTAATCCGAAGCCCATTCAAAATTTATCCGAACATTTTTTCCGACTGAATCCGAATCAATCCGGTCAATCCGAACGAATCCGGACTTTCAATCCGAATGAATCAGATTTAATCCGGTCTATCCGAACCAATCCGAATCTTAATTAATTTTTTGGATTCATACGGATTGGTTCGGATAGACCGGATTAAATCGGATTCATTCGGATTGAAAGTTCGGATTCGTTCGGATTGACCGGATTCATTCGGATGGAAAGTTCGGATTAATTTTGACTCATTCGGATTGACGGATTGATTCGGATTCAGTCGGATTAAATGTTCGGATAGATTTTGAATGAGCTTTGGATTAATTCGGATTGAAATCTTCCATCGGATTAGATTGGAATGAAACTGTTTGGTTCGGATACAAATTCCGGAATGAATCGGATTGATTCGGAATGAATTTCTATCCGAAGCTTTCGCTAGGGGATAGAAAGGAATAAAACTTTTATGCGTATAAATAGGCTAAGAGATATAAAGAGATAGACGTCACCAGAAATAAAGAGGGATAGAAAGAGATAGATATTACCAGAAATATAGATAGACTGAGGGATAGGAATAGAGTTCTTAAATTCTCGAGAACTTAAATTCAGGTTATATGACCGAGAATATGACAGAATTTATGAGAATTTAAAAGAATTTAAGAGAATTTAAGAATTTATGATTTGTAGAAAAATTGTTATTGTTTACATTATTTACATAGTTAAATTTTAGTCATTTATTAGCTAAGGCATATTTAGGAATGTAACATATGCAAAACAACAGCTTACTAGTTAACTAAAGCCACAAAATTCATCTTATAATAAACGTTACTTTATAGGTTATGTTACTGACTAACATAACCTATACTCTGCACACA
>UCOK01009024.1:1220-26378 GCA_900474325.1 Synergus umbraculus
CAGTTCAACGCTATTGATCTGACCTTAGATAAATTGGGTAAGTGAAATTATCATTTCACGCTTTTCTTTGATCCAAATCTGTTAGAGGATCCAGAGACTCATGTTTCTGTTTTCTTTTCCAGATAGCTGAATCGAGATAATTTCTAGAAGGATGCTGCTAATGTAAATTCATTCAATAAACGATTGTAAATTCCAAATACTGAGTGCATTTTAAAATCTTGCGGTTATCCTCATCCCGGTATAGGGAATCCTTTTTCCCTATCCAAAACGAGGAAGAATCACCTTTGCCTATTTCTCCTATATCTTAAAATTTGGGGATATGTTGCGAATTCAAGACGTAACATTATTTTTACACGTAAAAAACATGAAATAAATTAGACATTTAAAAAAAATTTATTATCTTATTTTAAAATTCAATATTTTTACTCAATTCATAATTTCCTACTTCATCATAGGTTCAATTTAATTTACATATCATTTATTTTGTTCAATTGTAACTTTTTATGACCTATATATATATATATATATATATATAATATTCAATTCTTTTTATATAACATAATTTAAATTTTAAATGTATACTGATTACTTTTTATCGTAAAACTTGAATAAAATACAAATATTCAATTATCAAAATTTTCCTATTCAAAACTCTTTTTTATCACTTCCGATTCACTAGCATTGAATAAAAAAATATATAATCTGCCTTTTACTATTTAACGAACACAACCTTCATGTCACCGTTTCATTGTATTGAGAGTAATTCTGCATCAATCGGTTCTTTCCGACAGCTTATCACTTGCTATGTGCTCCTTTTCAGAGCGATTTCAAATTTTTCGTAAGCTCTTGTTGATAATCGGAAAACACCTATTGAAAATATTTGGGGTTAGTCGCTCCGATTTAAGGCGTAGAACAAACCTTACATTTAATGAGAATTAGCCGATTCATAGCACTCTACGGAGCTAACCGATTGAAACGCTCCAAATCGATAGAGCGCGCCATCACGTGAATCCGCATTCTTAAAACTTCTGATTCACAACAGCATGCGTCCAATCGTTTCTTTTTTACTGGGTTATAAAAATGAGATTATTTTTACGTAAAAATCATCCAATTCCCTTAAGAAAACATAAACATAACCTCAAATAGTTGAGTTTAGTTGTTTCTGATAAAAATGGGATGATTTTTACGTAAAAATATCCATTTCCATTGAGAAAACACAAACATAACCTCAAATAGTTGAGCTTAGTTAGTTTTTATAAAAATTTGATGATTTTTAATAAATAATATCCATTTCCGTTGAAAAAATCTAAACATATTACCTAAAATGACTTTAAAATGTCTGCCTTTATTAATACATTGTACTTTTTCATTTTAAATATTCTTATTTGAATTTAAATTTATTCTACACCGCCATATTAATTTCTTCTTTGTGTTAGTCGGACAATACCTCTCCATCAGTCATTTATCACTTTTTCACTGTAGGTTTACCCATCGACATATAGAAATGGACTGCGGGATGCTGTAGGAAAGCGCGTGCTAATGCGTCCGAGAGAGAAGTTGCAAAGGGGTGTATGTTTGTCCCTTTCTCGCCAAAGCTAATTTGTTGAGCTCCACCAAGCTCCACCCACCGAAAATGCTCTCAACCAATTGGCTTTGGCAAGAAAGGGACAAACATACACCCCTTTGCAAGTTCTCTCTCTGACGCATTAGCAGGCGCTTTCCTACAGCGTCCCGCAGTCCATTTCTATATGTCGATGGATCCCATAGACTCCAGACCCACATCCACATTCTAGAGTAGAAAAATGTATAGAATAATTTCTGGTACGTATATAAATATTAAATATATTTTTAAAATAAAAGGGAAGGCTTTAATTAAATTTCTTAGTGAATTGGATATTTTTTTTGAATTTGATAAAGAATGCGGATTTAATATATGTAGTCATTTTTCAGAATAGGAGTGATGTGTTTCAATAGGTCTCCAAAATTTCAATGGCTATAGCCATTAATCGAGAAATTCTTATTTAAGGGCGATGGAATCTGAAAGTAAAAACTGTCAAAATCTGTGGAAAGAAATAAAGCTATCATGTGAGATTGAATTTTTCCAGCCAAAGGCAAAAGAAGGTGCTGATCCTAACGATATGAAATTGTCTCAGCCTATTCTTTTCAGGGCGATCATGATAAAAAATAGAGCAATGGTTGATTTACTTCTTCAACATAACGATGTGTTAAATTTTACTGCTCCTTTTGTTCCATATCCTAATAATTATATGGATTCAGGGGCGGCGCAGCCCATTTTTTCCATGTATGGATTTACGATATAACATCGGTGTAGGGGGGGGGGGGATTCAACCGAAATTTTTTCTTTTCTTTTTGTTTTCCTTTGTCCATCATTTCTAGATATAAATTCCAGACAGTTTTTCATGTATGGAATTTCCATACATGAAAATTTCCATGTATGGATTTATCCATGGCATCCATACTGTCTGCGCCGTCCCTGTATGGATTTGATGATCGAAGCCGACAAGGAAGTAACTCCTTTGCATGTTGCAATTTCAAAAAGCAGTGTGGAAATTGTGGAATTACTTTTACAAAAGGGATCAGTAGTGGATATTGAAATGAACAAATTTCCTCTCCATCATGCAGTTGTAGATGGCAAATTGGCGAAAATCAATCTACTTTTAAAATATGGTGCTGACATTAATTCTGTGTGCAAGAGTTGTAAAACACCACTTATGCATGCAGTGCAATAAGGTTCTGTGAATATGGTTGAATTGCTTTTATTCAAAGGCGCCAAAATTGAATTGACAACTGAAGCTGTGAACTCATTACTTCGCTTCATTTTAATCAATAACGTGAATGTAGATATTATTAAGCTACTCTTCGATTGTGGACTTGATGTCGATTATACTAACTGTCTCATCAAGTTATGATGTATTAACAAAAATTACTCCACAATATGAGGATTATACTAGCAATGATGAAATGGACGAAGAGGATAATGATTATGATTTTGATTGTCCACTTTGCCCTAGTCCACGTTGGTTTTGCGGAAGTAACGAGAACTACCTAGATACTAGTCTTGAATCTTTTTCTAGAGAAAGTGAAGCAAATGAGGAAGAAATGAAGGATGAAACTGATTGTGAGGCTAAAGATTATATCGATCAAGAGGATATTCTTGAATCTGGATCTAGAGAAAGTGAAACAAGTGAGGAAGAAGTGGAGGATGAATTTTCGGATGACGACACCAATGAAGACTGTATAATAATGTTAAAACTTTTTTTATCATATGGTGCTGATGCAAAAGGCCCAGCGGCGATAAATGAATCTGTTCTGCATTTCGCCACTCGAATCGCAAGCAGTAATGCAGTTAAACTGTTAATATTATACAAAACGGTGCTGATATCAACTTTTTGGATCAGCAAGGTAATACACCTTTGAAATATGCAATGGATAAAGTTACTTATAATTTGAACGATTTTGAAAAGGACTTTTCTTACCCATTTGGCAGGGGTGAATTCGTAAAATGTGCACGTTTGATAACAAAAGAAATAGCTAGATTAGAAGCTTTCAATGTAGACATCACTGAACAGAATCAAGATTTGGTTGCCTCTGAATACGTGAACGACTTCTACAAAAGGTGTCAAGAAGAAGTAAAAGAAATGAAAAATAAGAAGATATGTATTTCGCTGAAATATTTTGATATCCTTTCAGAAAATAGGAATAAAGTAGTGAACTATATAAGAAATGAAAATGTAAGGGAAGCTTTAAGTGCTTACAATTATGTAAAGGAGTTTCCACTATACGGATAAGATTTAAAGGCTCGCATCAAGCAAGCTAAGAAAAGACAACTTTTGGTAAACCAAAGTGTACAGCCGTTGAGCAAAGCTTTGAGCTTCGAGTTTCCTTCTTTGATCGTAGAGGTAATACTTGATCACTTATCAACTTGAGATTTAAGAAACTTGTGTATTGTTTGTAACCCTTTAATATTTCTCAAAAGGAAGAAGTATAATAGTGGTATTAGACGTATGGAAAAATCTATCCACACGAGATTTTTGACACTTATGCATTGCTGGTAACCCTATAATATTTCTCAAAACGAAGAAGTATAAGAGTGGTATTAGAGATACCTCAAAACCCTCAAAATGCAAATGTTTCTAGGAATGGAGATGTTCCAAACTGGACTAAGGCTGGACTGAAGTTCAACCTCAAAATTCGAATTCTTCATTTTGCTTGATAAATATTATAATTAGATCATTTTTCGCTCTGTGGCGCTATTCAATTTTTAAATAGAAATTTGCGTACAAAGCGAAAAAGTATACAATTTTAATCTTATTTGTACAAAACGAAGAATTCGAATTCTACTCTCAACATTTTATTTTTTCATTTTATGCAAAAAGTATTTAAATTATACATTTTTTCGCTCTGTATGAACTTTTCTATTTAAAAACTCAATAGCGCTACCGAGGGACAAAATATCTAATTATATTTGTTGGACAAAATGAGGAAATCAAATTTTAAGGATAGAAATTGAAATTTCTATCTAAAAATTTGATTTCTTCATTTTAATAAAAAAATATTAAATTTTGAATTATTTCCCTCTGTAGAATTAATCAATTTTTAACCGGAATTATGTGTAGAGAGCGCGAAAATATCTAATTCAAATATTTTTTGAGTGAAACGAGAATAATGAATTTTGAAGTTAGACTTTGAATTCTTCATTTTATGCAAAAAGTATCGAAATTAAATACTTTTTCGCTCTTTACGCAGTCAGATATTGGAAAAAAGTTTAGCGCTACAGAGAGAAAAAATATTTATCTAGAATTTTCGTTGAGTAAACTGTAGAATAGAATTTTGAACCTAACACTTGGGTCCAACGCCCTTAAGTGTATGGAAATATGCCAGGATTTTACTTTATAAATTTTCGAATTTATGTTCATTTCTCTTTAATTATAGGTATTTGGACAATAATTTTGTATGTTCGTATTATTTATAGTTAAAAAAACGATGTTTGTTTTATATGTTTCAAACCGTTTCCAGACCGTTTCTAAACTAAAAAAAATAAATTTGATGAGTTTCGTTCTGACAAAATATGGTTTCCATTGTCTCATGTCTCTGTAACCCAATATCTTTACCTTTTTTAACGAAATTAAATACTAGAAAAAATAAAAACATCAATAAACTTCTAATCTTCATTTAATACTTTGTTATCAAAATTTTTAAAATACACTTATTTTGTATGACAATAATGATTTAACCCTTTACCTTTCCCTTTTCCATTTCGCTTTGCCATTTTAATTTACCACTTCCTTTGCCATTGCCTTTGTCATTTTTTTTCACCATTCCCTTTATAATAATTTTCTTTTACCATGATTTCCATTGAGAGTGTGAAGAGCCATGTTATATGGGTTTTTTATAAATGAAAATTGATCTATTTGATTTTCTCGAAAACTATCACTCGCAGAAAAAAAATATTTGAAACAAAAAATGTGTATTTCGATCAGTTATACAACTTTTGTTTGAGACATTTTTTTAATTTTACATATTAGGTGAGCGTGATCCCTTAGCGTTATGCCAAACATTTCTCGAGGGTCCGTTGAACTCCTCGAGTCTACATGAAACCTTAACTTTGGTACAACATCCACGAAAAAGTATCATTGTCTCGAAATTCAGACATGGATATTATTGCTCGGGGGTCCCAAACCACAAAATGTCAAAAGACAGAGTGTTTAACATCATCCGTGAACGTAATACCAAATAATCCACGATGATCCGCGGAACTCCACTCGCATTCATAGAAAGTGACACTTGGGCTAAACTACATTTTTCCGTAGTTACAACCAATTCAACCATGACCATATTTCCCATAGATGTCATTAAATTCAAATTTGAGTCAATTTTCATTATGATATTTGTAATCAGCGCATCGGAGTACGTAAGTATACGTAGTGCCAAATAACAACTATTCGAAACTTTATCCGATTAAATTAAGAAATTTTTTGTGTGATTTTTGTGTAAAAGCAACTGTTTTAGTTGTTAAAGAAACTGTTTTATCTATAAGAAATCCCCCTTTAATAATTACAGCAACCCTTATTTGTTCTTTTATAATTACTGTCTCTATTGTAACAAATTGTAATCAATTTGAAAAACAGTGGAGAAGGAAAAATATTTTTCATCTAGCAGTATATACATACATATAATGCTTTTAGCTGCTGAATTAAAAAATCGATACTTTGAGCAATAACTTTCGCAAACACATTTGAAAATTAAAAATTTAAGTAATCAATAGAGTCTAAAAAGCCACGTATCACTTTACATGAACACGTATTCCAATTTCAGTTCTTATGGAACACTCAATATAACAGCTACAAATATAAGGACACTGTCGCAAAGTATTTTTGTTACAAAAAAGTTTGTTATAAAACGATATCTCAATATTAAAGGTGAATATCGGTTTTGTAAAAGCATGGTTAATTTATTTAATTGTGATAATTGATTTTTATAAAGCATATGAAATCAAGTATGGAAAGTATGTGAAAAGATTAGTAAAGTAAGCTAAGGAGGATTTGGAAAAATATCAAATAGTTTCAATTTTTAACACAGAGATTTCCAACTCAGAATCCGATAATATTGTTCATCCAATTTTGTCTGAATTCCCCGGACTTATAATTAATATTAGTCAATCAAGTGTGAATGAAATCATTGAATTGCCAGTTTTTTATGCACCAAGAGAAACAACATTGTTTATTACAATAGAAACCTTAAGAGACAATGCATCTTCGAATATGCGACACCTAAACTTTCTTAACAAACTAACACCAGTAAGGATAAGACCAAAGTGTTTGATTGTCTCTCTATGTGAAGGAAACATTTGCATTTATGAAGGATTACTTCGAGAGATGTGGTCCGAACGATATCTGGATGTAACAATTCTTCAACTCAGCAAGAAAACGATTCCAAAAGGATCTTTCCAAAATCACCAACAAATGGAAGCAATAGTACATCAGTTCAACCCTTTCACTGATCTATGTGAAAAGCAAAAATACACCAGAAAAATCAAATGGTTTCCTGATAAGCTTCAGAATATGAACGGCTACAACTTGAAAGGAGGATTGATTAACTCACCTCCTTTTAGCAAAGTCAGTTACAACCACAAAGGACTTTTAGATGCTTACAGTGGAGCAAATGTTCTGACATTTAAGTCTTTATTACAGACAATGAATTTTTCCGCATCAATAATTTTATCCGCCAACATGACAATAGGTAAATTTAATCTACAAAACAAATCTGCAAGCGGTGTCATCGGTAAGTTAGCAACAAATGAAATCAATCTCTTCATTACTACGATGTTGCGCACCAGAATACGAAAGCAACAACTCACAGAACACACTAGAACTTTAGATTGGGAATCTTATTGCGCCTTGGTTCCAATTTTCTCCGGTAGTGAAAAAACAGTACAAAGAAGTATACTTATTTATTCTACTCTGTTTATCTTTTCTATAATTTCAATTTTGATCTGCGTGGCAGCACATATCCTGAGATTTGATGCTCAACACTGGGAAATTTTCGACGTCTTGCGAATATTATTAGGAATGTCTGTTCCACGAGAACCGTCAACTGGTGTTAGCTTTCTGGTACTCGTCAAATTTTTTTGGAGGACTAACATCTACTCATTTGAAGATTAAGACCGAAGTAGAATTCAACGACTTCGAAGATCTTGATACTTCTGGCTTAATACCGATGATACATCCAAACTTGTTAGGAATAACATTCAATCAGCCTGATGATGCATTATCCAATCTGCGAAAAAAGAGTTTATAGGCTGACAATACAGTTGATGTTTGTTTCCCACATATAACTAAGTACAAGAATGTTACCTGCCTAAATTTGAGATCGAGTTTGCTTTTCACGATAGAATCGTTTAGAGATGATTCTGGATATTCTCCTGTAAAGATTATGAATCAGTGTTTCTGGAGTACATCTGCAGTTATGATGTTGGAAAAAGGTTCGCCCTATGTCGAACGTTTGGACCAAGTAATAATCAGATTTATCGAATCGGGTTTGCGACGAAAATGGACTGAAGGTGATTTGTACAACGTCCGTCGTATATTGCCGAGTCATCAGGAGGACGTAGATCTTGAGGCTCTTGGAAGTGTAGTTAATCTTCGTCGACGTCTCATCTTTATCGCAATTCATGGATATCTTTTGTCGACCTTAATCTTCTGTAGAGATTATAGGGAGACGAAAAGAGACACAGGTATACAAAAGAAACAAGTTTTAATTAATTGTGGTACTACACACACGATATGTCCATGTGGAAAACAACGTGACGAACGAGAAGAAGTTCACAAAAAAAAACGCGGAACCAGAGAGAGGGAAAATAAAGATGCCTGCCGTGTCGACAGTTTTCGCGGGGAATTTAAATGCTTAAAACAATATTTCCAACATCTTCTTAGGAGAAATTTTATTCTGGATGATTCAGGGGAATAATAGTTTCCGGTGGAATATATTGAATAAGTGGTTTAGATGAATGAGTTGAAACAATGATTTTATCAATAACAATGACTAATTTATCTGTTCTCACTAGTGGTTTTAATGACTTAATTCTGAATTTGTAACATCTCCAAAAAGGTTTTATTTACATTATCCATGTCTTCTATTTGTTTCAATTATATTTTATGGATGTGTTCCTCGATTTTTACAACTTTTTGTAAACTCTTGTCATGTAATCATAACTAAGAGGTCAACTCATGTCAACCAAAATAGACCCGTCATGCATCAAATGACACCCAGTCGGTCCTGCGAGATCAGTAGACCCGTCTTGCGTTATGACGTCAACCCAACGACAGCCGCCCTACTCCATGAAATAGGAAGGGTTAAGGGCATGTGATACTTTACCATAAGAGAAAATTAGTTATACCAATTATACATTCATAATAATAAATATTTTTAGCTAATAAGAGTCAATAAACCTTCATCTCATCCAGACGAAGGTTTATTGACGCTTATATCGTAAAAATATTTATTATTATGAATGTATAATTGGTATAATTAATTTGCTCTTATGGTAAAGTATCACATGCCCTTAAGGCATATAAAAGCGACCACAATAAAACTAGATAACAGTTATACTCTTTAGTCTGTAGTCAAAAGTTCCAGTTACAGTTTTAGCAGTGATAGTCCACGGTCTTCATTCTTTAGTTAACAGTTTTCGGTCTTACTAGTTACTGATAGTCGGTCAATAGTTAAAATCACATACCTCACAATCAGTGAGTCAACAGTCAACTTGAGTTCTAGTTCAAGTTCAGATTCAGCGTAACTCGTTGTCACTTGCAGGATCGTTGGATTGTAAACATTGTTCGACATCGAGATAATCGCGGGCTTAATTAGTGTTCGGTGAGAATTAGTAAATATTCCTTCATTAGTGACTTGCTCAGTTCGATTGAGCTCGACCCTCATTGTCAATTATGAAACTCTTGGAGAATAATACCATTAAGGGCGATGGAATCTGAAAGTAAAAACTGTCAACAAACTGTCAAAATCTGTGGAAAGAAATAAAGCTATCATGTGGTCTACAATTTTTCCAGCCAAAGGCAAAAGAGGGAAAATTTATAGGTTTTAGATAGAAAAAAATAGAGAGAAGAAATGAAAAATGGGCGCTTGATTATAAGTTTGTCGATTATGGTGCGTTTATACCTCTGTCCGATCGACCGGTGCAGGCAGAAAGTACATGAGAGTAAAGGAGATAGAGAGTTCTTTTTGTCCAATTTTTCATTCTCTATCTCTTTTACTCTTATGTACTTTCTGTTTACATCGGTCGGTCGGACAGAGGTATAAACGCACCATTACTCACTTTTATAGTCCTAAAATAGCGTTTAATATTTTCCTATCAGAAACGGCAAACATTTTGACTTCCATGATGGAAGAAACTAAATATTGATTCCTGCTAGAGATATTTTGCAATTGACTGTAATCTGGCGCGCGATTCAAAATCGAATTAAATTTACCAATGGGAGAACTTCTCTAGCAGGAAACCAACACGTGCTGCGCGCGCAGCACGTGTTGGCTTCCCTGCGCGCGCAGGGTGCCACTGTCGCAGCTGTCAATATTTAGTTTCTTCCATCATGGAAGTCAAAATGTCCGCCGTTTCTGATAGGAAAATATTAAACGCTATTTTGGGACTATAAAAGTGAGTAATCGACAAACTTATCATCAAGCGCCCATTCTTCATTTCTTCTCTCTATTTTTTTATATCTAAAACCTATAAATTTTCCCTCTTTTGCCTTTGGCTGGAAAAATTCTAGATCACATGAAAAGTTGACAGAATTAGACAGATGCGCAACAAGCGTCTCAAAACAGTGGGTGTCGGGAGCCACCCTACACATTAAAAATCAGTAAAAAAAAGAAAAAGAACAGATTAAAGCCACTCAAAAAGTGCGTTTATTGTGGAATTGTATTATCCTTCTAATAATTTCGACATACATGCATATTGCAAGTAGATATACTCGAATTACTGTCTGGGTGTCTTACCCCCGTTATTGTTGCGCCCCTGGGATCTGAGTTTTTCTACATGAGAAATTTTCAAATTCCATCAGCCTTAATAATAAATCAACAAAGGTTTAGTTAAACGCGGTTGAGTGCAAATTAATTTAATCTCCGCAATCAAACTTGTTATCTTAAACAACTATCTTCGAAACAAGTGTAATTTGTATTAAGACTCGTCAAGGCAAACAAGGATCGGATCTGCGGATACAGATCCAAGAATTTTCACATTATTAACCGAGTTATTTTCTTTCTCAAACATCGAACGTACTTCCTAATGGTTCATTGGTTTGCTTATGATTACTGAGAACCGGAAATAAACTTGAAGACCTGCCTCTGACATCGTTTGAAGTTAAACGCTTTCCTCGTAGATTCTAATAAATTGATTGTAATTAAACTCATTGTTAACATCGCATAAGTACCACACTTGCTTGTAGTTTTTTCTAATAAACAAATTATAATTTAACTTAGAAAATTCATTGGCATTCTCATCCCGCTTCGGATTTCTTTAAGATTTTCGAGCAAAACGAGGAACTTAGGGTAAAAAAATAAAGGAAGTTAGCCTTTTTAAAATTTATCATTATATAAAATTTATTTCTATATGCATTTAAGATGCAAATTGTCAGATGAGACGACACAAACATTCCCTGCTGGAAGTAAAGAGATATAAATCCTATCCCTTTCTGTCTCTCGCCTATCCTACTTATCTCTTTCAATATACGTGTCAATCCACATCCACGCTTATCTCTTCGAATCTTCTCATTTCTATATCTCTTGTCTATCTCCGCCTATCTCTTTCTATCTCTGTTACATACCTAGCTGCCTCTAAATTAAAATTAATATAGGTGTTGAATCTTCTTTTGATCGTTTCGCATAGATTAAAAGAATATTCAATGATATATTGAAATAAGTTCATACTGTAGGGAGCATGGTATGCAACGCGAACCTAGTTGCTGACGCTGCTAGATTCAGAAGCAAGGACTGATTCGAATGAGTAAAAGACTAAAATATAGAGTTTATAAAACTTAGAATTTAAAATATTATGTGCAATTTACAATAACCAGTTTAAGTATAAGTCTAAATGTTTTTATGTTTTTCAGTTTATTTTGTCATCTATAAATATCTATAATAGAACCTAGAATGTCAAAATTTAAAAGGCAACATAAAATGTATTTCGCTCTAGAATAATAAGAATGAGAGAGAACGAATGAATGGGAATACAATGTGAAAGAGAGAAAGAGGAAACATAATTGGCGTGACAAAGATAGTGCACACACATGCTTTCCTTGTCGGCGTCAACTAGCCTTCGCCACCCTGCCTATGGACACTCACTGCCACACTTATAAGGACAATATGCATAGGCGCGAGCGGGCATGCATGTATTGGTGCGCCTCGACGGTGCATCACTGACCTCCAGCGTTCTCCTTTTCAACCCCTAAAACCTATTTCTTATAATAACTTTTTCAAAAATAGGCGGATTTGAGCGAAACTTAAGATATAAATATATTTATAATGCTTCTACATATATTTAAGTTTTAAAATAATAAAAGTCCATTTTAATGGATTGAAAATTTAAACCTGCAATACCTCTCTTAATTTAATTTCAGAGAATTGCAAAATGCCTCAGCGGAATTTTGAATTCCCTGACGAAGTTCCTGTCTTACGGTAGCCAAAGGAATTTCTAAACACCTGCATTCTTACAGTCTAAGTTAAAATATGAACTCTGAAGAGTTCACTACACTGCGCCACGAATCACGCCATATCTATCAACCAATCACAATTCCCTGATTAAACAAAAATTCACACCAACTCCTAGAATGATGTACCATCGAGGCCTAATTAGTATGAATAATATTCGCAGTTTGACGAGACTCTTGAAACGGTCAAGACGTTTCAGATAGAGGGAAAAACTTCCCTTCGGAAACAGACCGACTCCCGTCCGGTTGGCAAAGTTCGGTACCTCGCGTTACCCCTATGAGTTGTCCAAAAGTGTAAAAGGTAGTTAAATAGCCCTGTCCACATCGGTTATTTTTTTGGATTAGAATTTTCCGTAAAATTCCTGCTCAGGGAACGGTGACACCTATTTGGGACGTAAAATTCAAATCTTATCCAACGAAGTGCGGATAAATCTTCCGAGAAGAGTGGCAACCTCGTGTTACCCCTTATAGTTTCTAACTTACCTTAAAGGAGTAAATCAACATCGGTTTTCTCAAGGGAAGTTATGTGTAGATGCTTGACTAGGGCGCATGGAGGACCCTGTATGTGATCGAAGAACCTCGTGTTACCCCTTATAGTTTCTAACTTACCTTAAAGGAGTAAATCAACATCGGTTTTCTCAAAGGAAGTTATGTGTAAATGCTTGACTAGGGCGCAGGGAGGTTGGTCGCGTATGTGAATTTTACGGAATATTCCCTTTCGCTGTGGATTATCCACCAATACTGAAAATCAATAATAAAAATATCAACTCGAATCTCAAAACGAGTTGGAATTTTTATTGTAAAATTAGGGTTTGGGTTCATGTGTGAATCGAATAGGAATGGACAAGAGGTTGACATTTCCCCCTTGTTTCATTCGGTAAAAGGGCCAACTATTCGCGTTCTCTATGAAAAAAAATTAAATAAGCGAAGCAGAAGGAGGACATTGCCCATACGACAAAAGAGTGTGTGTGTAACGTCTAAAAGACTAGAGTTACTTTACGTAACGCAAAAAGTGCAATTTCGGCCAAATTAATAGGAAACCGATGATAGATTCGAGAAGTCCTCTTTTTCCTCTTAACTGGTAGTTTAAGAAAACATCAGCGGTGAGTACATGTATCGTTCCAATTTGATAAATTGCGAAAGGATATCAATGTATAAAATTTTATAACACACATTTTTATATTTTAATCTTTTCTTGTTCTTATAATTTTCGATCAATAGGAACTATTGAGAGGACACAAATTATTTTTAAATAAATTACTTTTAAAATTCAAAATAGAATTTTCTGATGCGTTTTCATTAATTCTCCTAAAAATTGCAAACTTTCCTTCAAAACAGGTGTAGGTCCCTGGATAGGGATAAATGAATGGCGATCCCCACAATAAATAAAATAAACAAACCCACTTGGGTTTGACAGTTTGGCGCCTCCGCGTTCCAATTTAAATTTTCTCAACACGCACAATAAGAAATATTAAAATTTAATTTTTGGTTCGTAACATCTCAATCCACATCAACATCTATCTCTTTCAATCTCCAGTTCTCTATCTCTTTCTATCTTTTGTCCATCCTCATCTATCTCTTTGTATTTCCTTTACAATCGCTGTTCTCTCCTATATCTTTTACACTGAGAAAACGAACCGTTAACCGAGCTGCTCAAAATGCTCGGTTAAAAAATATTATTTAAAATTAACAGAGTTATTGTTGTAAATAAATAATCATGGCATACTTATTACAGCCAAGCTAGAATGGTTAAAGATAAAATTGGCAAAAAATAATACATTAAATGGTTGTCGGAACCGAGTACTTGGCTACCGTAACTGAGTAGTTGGCTACCGTAACAAAGTTGGTTGCTAATTTCAATCAAATATTTTAGCCAATACGACTGTGTTAAATTTTACAAAGGCAGTTTGCAAGTGCTACATTAACAGTCTTGCTTGGCTATTTTCAGCGAAAAGTTGGTTATAATCAACAACTTTGTTTTCTCCGTGTAATCCCTACTTCTCTATCTCTTTCTATATGTATATACATGTCTATCCCTTTCTATCTTCTTGTCAATGTTAATTTGCTTTTATCTCTTTTAATCGTCAGTTCACTATCCCTTTCTATCTCCATTTCAATCTATGATCACGCTTATCTCTTTGAATCCCCTCCATTCTATCCCTTTTTATCTCTTGTCTATCTCCCTAGGGGACAAAAAATTGAAAGAAGTTTTTAGAACGTCCTAAAAACGTCTTAAAAACGTCCTAAAAACGTCTTAAAAACGTCCTATTTCAGGCCAAAAAACGTTCAATGTTGCAAAGACGTTTTTAGGACGTATTTGGAACATTGGACGTTTTTTGGCCTGACACAGGACGTTATTAGGATGTTTTTAGGACGTTCTAAAAACTTCTTTCAATTTTCTGTCCACTGGGTCTTTCTATCTCCATCTCAATACACATTAACGCCCATCTCTTTACATTCATTTCAATACACAACAACGCCTATCTCTTTTTATCTCCATCTCAATACACATCAATGCTTATCTCTTTCTATTTTCACCTCAACGCCTATTTCTTTCAATCTCCACTTTTCTATCTTTTTCTATCTTTTGTCTACCCTATCTATTACAATGTCAGCTACTTCTAAAAATAGGCTGAGGCAGAAAACAGGGGGATTAAAACACATAGCTGTAAATTTCGATTGACAAAGAAATATTATAGAAATAGATAGATGAGTGTGGACAAAAGATAGAACGAGATAGAGAAGTGGGAATTGAAAGAGGTATGCGTTGATGTGGATTGTGATGGAAGTAGAAAGAGATAGGCGGATAAAGAAAATACTGAAAAGGGGATAGAAAAGAGGAGATTCAAAGAGATTAGCGTGAACGTGGATTGAAATGGAGATAGAAAGGGATACAAAGCTGAAGATGAAAAGAGGTGAAAGCGAATTAAGATTAACAAGAAGATAAAAAGAGATAGACAGGTATATACAGAGATAGATAGAGATAGAGAAGTAGGGATTAAAAGATATAGGGGAGATCGGCGATTCCCAAGGAGATAGAAAGAGATAGATGAGGATGGACAAAAGATAGAAAGGGTTTTTTTTTAAGGTGGTAAAAAAGAGGGAATCTTTTATAGACCGTGAGCACCTTCATTACAGCGCGCGCATGAAGAAGAGGAATCCTCCCGTGGACGCTGGAAATCCGGTACCCGTGTGTTGGGCTCGCAGAGGCATACCAACTAACCTCCCCCCCTCCCATTTCAGCCGGAACATCAATAGGACAGGGGTAACCACAGTTAGGCACGCCGCATCGGAACCGCTTTAGCATAACTTCGATGCGGGTGTTGCCTTAGCCTCTGAAGGTTCTTTATATATCTGCTATTTGTCTGCCTTCCGTCTCTTTGGTCTTAATGATATGTCTGATGACTTTATATGCCTGTTGCCAGCCTTGTGCAGATTCGAGTAAGCTTCTCATCATGCTTATTCCTGTGAATTCGTTTCCTGTAGCCCGCCGGTATTCTTCTCTCGCTCCTTCCCATCTTCTACATAAGAAAAGGGTGTGTTCCGTGTCGTCAATTTCGCTGCATTACGGACGTCTTTCTGTTTTAGATCTGCTGCGATCATACAGATACTTCCTGTTTACAGTCATGGCCTGAGAGTGCTTGTGTCATGAAGTAGTCAACTTTTCCGTGCTCTCTCTCGGTCCACTTCTGGATGTCTGGAATTAGTTGGAATGTCCACCGTCCTTGTTCTGCTGTTCTCTATTTCTCTTGCCATTGTTTCATAAGTTCGGTCCTGGCTTCGTCTTTGCTGCATCCTTCGTATATCATAAGTCTTTCTTGGGCTAGGAGATCTATGGGTGCTATTCCCGCAAGAACTCTCACTGCTTCTGTGGAGACAGTGCGGTACCCACTGCAAACTCTGATCCCCAACGTCCTTTGAAGCCTGGCCATCTTTTTTAGTTGTTGCTGTTCTCGCATTGCTCTGAACCAAATTGGAGCTGCATATAGGAACTGTGAATGGACGACGCCTGCGAGAATGCGTCTCTTGGGCGCTCTTGGTCCCCTTATGTTTGGCATGAGACGTGCTATACGCCATACTCCTAGCTGTTTTCAAGGCCTTAATAGGGTGAATAGTTACGTCCTGTATTTTGAATTCCATCGTATCTATTTCCCTCTTCCTGGTAAACAGGACTGCTTCAGTCTTCTGTGGGGCTATATCCAGTTTTCTTTCTTCCATCCACTGAATAACTCTACGTATGACGGTGTTCGCATAGTGCATAAGAATCTGGCTGTTTGTCGCTTGTACAACCATAGCGATATCGTCGGCGAAGCTGATTAACTCGACTCCTTCTGGAAGTTCCAATCTCAGCAGCTCGTTATATTGGATGTTCCAGAGTATAGGTCCAAGCACAGATCCTTGTGGGACTCCGCTATTGACCTCTTTGCTCTTTGATATGCCTTCTGCTTCCATAACTATCGTGCGTTTTGATAGATAGGACGCTATGATATTTATAAGTCCTTTATCTAGATCTCTGTTGCTCAGCTCGTTTAGGATGATCTGCCACGATGCGCTGTTGAAGGCATTCTTGACGTCGATAGTGATGACTGAACAGAGACGCTTGCATCGGCTAGAATAACCTGCCGCGTGATCATTACCATCTTAACTGCTATGTCGCCTGTCTTCTCTAATTCTTTTTTGAGTCTTATCATGATCAACTGTTCGTATAGTTTACCCTCTACATCCAGAAGACAGATGGGTCTGTACGAGCTTGGACTTTCCACGGGCGCTTTGCCTTTCCTTAGAAGTACCAGCTTCGATCTCTTCCAATTTTCCGGGAATTCTCCTACCTCAGCCAGTTTGTTATAAACCTGAACAACATATTCTGGTCTGCTGAGTGCTACCTGCTTGATGATCTCTGGGGAATCTTTCCTGGATTTGCAGCTTTATCGTTCTTCAGTTTTCTGACGGCCAGTTTTAACTCGCTCTCCGTGAAATTACTAAAAACAACTTCTTCCGGGCGTCTGAAGCTTACTTCGTCGTGAGTGGGAAAGAGATGTTGGACTACCTCCTCCACTGCTGACATAGTAAGCTGTGGTTTAGGTGACTGTCCTATTATTCTCTTTCTAACTATCTCGTAGCCTTTTCCCCAGTTGTCCCTATCAACTTCGTCGCATATCTTCTTCCATGTATGTTTTTATAGCCATCTTCAGTGATTTTTTACTTATTTTGAGCTCATCTCTTATAGCTTCTTTAAGTGCAGGTGCATTCTTCTTTGCTATTCTGGTGAGCCTTCTTCTTTTTTGGAGTCATTCTCGTCGAAGGATAGCAATCTGGTCAGTCCACCAATACATAGGTATACCTCTTCGGGCTTTCAATGCTCTTGGCATGCATTCACTACAGATTTGCTGCAGTACTTTGGAGAATCCACCTGCCGTTGTAGAATCAGGAACTTCAGCTATTCCTTGGATAGCTTGGAGTAATTTTTCTCTTCCAATCTTGCGGGTATTCCAGCCTATCTCTTGTTGTTTCTTCGTTTGACTCAGGGTCGTTTCTACCTCAAAGACAATGTAGTTGTGATCGCTAAGTGATTCTTTATCACTGACCTCCCAGTTCGTGATCCTGTTGCTAATGCTTGCACAAGCCATAATCTCTATGGAAATAGAAAGGTATAGAGAACTGGAGATTAAAATACATAAAAGACAATTGAGATGGACAAGGAAATAGAAAGAGATAGACGGGGATGATTAGGTAGATAGAAATAGAAAAATATATATGGTATAAAATGATTGAAATGATTGTACAATGATAGATATGGATAGAAGAATAAGGATTGAAAAGGATGGGGTTTTGCTAGTATACTTGGATGTAGATAAAAAAGTATTAAAGTGATCCAACAAAGACAGGTATAGATAGAAAGATAAAGATTGAAATGGATAGACATGATAGTATTCTGCAAGAGAGTTAGAGAAGGATTGAAATTATTATATTTGGATAGATGTGGATATGGAGGTTGTAGACGGACCTAGGAGGTAAATACGAAAGGTAGGGGCGATATTTAGATCATCACCTTTATTCGATTGAATCGTCTAGCAATTTTTGCTATTCATCGGGTACGATTGGTACGGATCTAGCCACCAAAATCAGTATCGTGACACCGATGAACGAGCAGGGAAAACGAGAATTCACTGCTTCGAAAGAACAAAAAAAGGAAAGGGACACTTTTGTAATTCGGATGGTCAATGTCGCAAAAGATCTCTGCGACTCCTTTTACACGCGGTAGGGCTGAAGATAACTGAGAGGATCTTAGGTTTGAGATTCTCACCGTCCGAGGAGGAGGATGATGCGCTTCGCTTGCGAAACTTGAGGTGCGGAGGCATAGGGGAATCAACACCGGATGTAGGGCGACAAGGTAGGACGACCACACTGCGGGGGCATGTCACGTTCTCCGTGATGCGGGGTTTTTCTTTTTCGGGTGTGAGTTTGATTGGAGATGTGTGGAGGCTGAGTACTTCTTCACTATCAATCACTTTCGAGAGGTTCTCCTTTTCCTCGGTATCGTGTGTAGTTTGAGAAGTGGCAGCTGGGTATACTACAACGTTGGAGGAAGTCCCTTGAAGGGGTGAACGTCTTCGTATCACCTTCTCACACAAGTAGTCCCTCAGGTCGTCAAAGGTGTTAATGGCTTCTGCCGAAGATATTGAGGATAGCGAAAGTTGATCCACGTCCCTGCGTCTTTCGCGGCTGTCTTCATCGTACGCAACTTCGTTCGGCTGTCCGAAGAATTGACCGGGCACGGTCAAGAGAAATCGTCTTTGTTCCTCCAAAGCGGCCCTTCGCTTGGCGTTGATACTTTTACGAAGGTTAGGACGATTTCTTCGTCGAGTCATTGAAGACCACCAAAATCCCAGGACCCAGCAAATCGAGAGAGACACTATGTGGACGTGTAGGATGGTAACGATGTGGCTGCTATACCCAGACACCGGGGATCGAAACAGATAACTGTGGGTATTGGAACACAGAAGCACAGGAAGCCGTGGCAAGAATTCACTACTGTCGAGACAAGGGGGTAGTTCACCGTTTGTAGAGACTGTGCATAAACTGGAGGTTCGGGCAATCTCCCGTTCGTGACCACTGGTTCGTTCCCGAGAGATTTCAGCGGCACTTCACTTAAAACAACCTTTTTTGGGGACACTGTTTCGAAAGGTTCACTTTTAGCCTTTTGGGCTACACGTAGTTTGGCCTTGATCCTCTTGTGTAAATTAGGACGATTCCTTTTCTGCGATTTGACCGGTTCCATGAGATGCGTCGAAAATGCGAAATAAAGGGGAGGCGAAATCACCATTCAACTCCTGGTGAAGGTCCCGTGGGGTCGTAGAAGAGTGGTCGGGTCCTCGGTGATCACAACGAAACTCACCTCCCGGTCTCTAAGAGGGCGTCCTAGAACAGCCCCCCCGAGGACTCGTAGGCAGTCTCGTATGATTCCTTAGACCACGGTAACACTCTGCACTAACTCCGACGTGGAACACTCGAAGACCTCACCATATACAAAATCCAAGAAAAGGGTAGAACAATAATTGTGACACTTTAGTTCTTAACGAATAAACCCTATACAACACGGGCACGTTGTTACAGCGGCTCAAGTCGAGAGGTTAGCTCTCATGCACAGTGCGGTAAATGTTATAAAACTTCCGAAGATGCGTATCGCTCGGAAACTCGATGAGAACTGGCTGCGACTAACGGACGCTCAGCAAGTTCGCGATGGCGGGGGGAAACCGGAGAATACCGGTTTCGGCTCGCGTATCATTGGTGGAAAGAAATTAACCTCGAGCCGTGTGCCGATCAGCGCGCGCATGCTCTATTCAGGGCCGTAAATTTATTAGAATGATTTCTTAATATATTATGAAGGACGAGTTGTCTAAAAGGGAAATATTAAAGAAAAAGGAAATGACAAAGTGTCAGCACGGTGGCGTGCGACAAGGTATGGATTGAAAAGAATATTTAGGCTTCCTAGTAGATTGTAAAAAGAATAGAAGAGGATTGAGATGATTAGAATAAGGATAGACATGGATAGAAAGGTGATTGAAAAGAATAGACTTGGTAATACACTTCAAGAGAGCCAGGAAAGGATTGAAATGCGACTATACAAGAATAGAGATGGATAGAATGGTAAAGATTGAAATGGATTTACTTAGTAGTGAACTTGAAGAGAGATAGAAAAGGATTGAAATGATTATACAAGGATAGATATGGATACCCAGTGGGCAAAAAATTGAAAGAAGTTTTTAGAACGTCCTAAAAACGTCCTAAAAATGATCTATGTCAGGCCAAAAAACGTCCAATGTTCCATATATGTCCTAAAAACTTCTTTGGAACATTGGACGTTTTTTGTTCTGACATAGGACGTTTTTAGGACCTTCTAAAAACTTCTTTCAATTTTTTGCCCACTCGGTAGATAAGTAGAGATTGAAATGGATTAGACTAGCGATAGACACGGATAGGAAAGTAGGGATTGAAAAAGATAGGCGCTGCTATAGATTGCGAAAGGGATATAAAAAGATTGATGTGGATAGACAGAGAATAAAGAAAGATTAGCGTAGATAGATGGAGAATAGGAAATTATTGGCAAAGATAGACAAACGATACAGAAAGATAAAAATATTGAGATTGAGAAAGTAGATTAAATTCTTGTACATTGAAAAAGATGGAAATAGATTGATATGGATAGGGATGGATACATTCGGATTCATTTTGCTTCCTCATAGAGGATGCTTTGTAGTGGTGACAAAATCCAGTATCCTAAAAAATATTTTATTATACAAGTTTTATGTACTTTTATAATTTTCGAAAAATTCATTTTTCCATAATAACTTCTTAAATATTGAAAATTTAAAGCTGGTGTAAGGGAAATGAAGATTCCTTTCATCCAGACGAATCGATTGACCTATATGATTAATGCATTTTATTCAAAAATGAGGAAATTATGTTTATTTATAATTTTGAAAGTTAATTGTTCGCTCTATGTTTTAAAATAATCAAAATTTTGAGTTGACGTAAGGAAATTGAATATTCTTTATGTCGAGAAGAATCGATTGATCTGTAAGATTAATTCATTTCATTGAAAATTAAGAAAGTTATGGTTAATTGTATTTTTAAAAAAGTAATTTTTCGACTATAATTTCTGAAATAATTAAAATTTAAAGCTGATGTAAAGAAAATGAAGATTCTTTGTGTCTAGACGAATCGATTCACTTATAAGATTAATGCATTTTATAAAAAAAAAATAAGAAAGTTAAGCTTTATTGGAATTTTCGAAAATGAATTTTTTGAATATACACGGAGAAAACTGGAGGGTCAAAATCTGAGGGTCAAAATTTAGAGGGTCAGTCTGACCTTCTAGATACTCAGATCGGCCTTCTATAATTTTTTCGACATAATCAATTTGATTCTCGTTTTATATTCAGTTTAACAATCCGCAGATAATCAGGTTGACCCTCTGGGATGGTCAAGTTGAATATCATGTTTTTACTTATTCTAACTATCTGAGGTGATTAAGTAGATGCTCTTAGATGATCAAGCCAACCTTCTGAGATGATCAAGTCGATTATCTGGGATAATCGAGCCGACTTTCCCTGGTATGAGAATCGAATCGACCCTCTGAGATAAATCGAATCGATCCTCTGAAATATACACATATATACAAATATACAAATTTATTATTCCCCTGACAAGAGAATTCTAAATCTTGGACTGGAAAAATTCCCAAACTCTGACGCAAATCAGCATGCGCAGTCGTCCATCTGTGCACGTTTCATCGTCCTGAACCGACCCGGTCAAGCTTAGCAAAGATTTTGTTTTTGTATCCCCAGCGTGATATAGCCGCGAGGCTTAGTCGTTAGGGTTAGGTAGGAATATGCGTGCTCGCAGGGTTCGAAACCCAAGACATTTAAGATTTTTTGAGAGCGTGAGATTATGTGTAAAATAAATTAAGTTATAAATATAAACATTTGTGTGTAAATATGTAATGCAGATTAATAATGTTAATGTTATAAATCATCTCTAACTGTGAAGCAGAAAAAAATAGGAATATTTTTTTTCAACCCTCTGAGATAATCGAGCCGACCCTCTGAGAGGATCGATACGACCTGCGATAACCGACTGAAATAATCGAGTCGACCCTCTGATATGATCGAGTCGATTCTCTTATTTTGACCCTCCAGAGATGAACAGTTTGATTATCTAGAAGGCTGTCCTATAGTTTACCCTCAAATATGATCAGTCTGACCCTCGAGATAACCAGTTTGACCCTCCATTTTTCTCCGTGTAACTTCTCAAATAATAAAAATTTAATGCTGATGTAAAGAATACTTAATGCTTTCTCTATGAGGAAGCACATCATATTTGCTTACAGGAAGCAAAGTGCTCATTGAATGAGTACAAAAGTTGATACAACTTGACAGCTAGTTTCCTTTCGATTTCAATTCTGAAGATTGAAAAAGATTCAAATAAATGGACTTTCTATCTTTTTATATTCAACAGGATTATTTCGATCCTATAAAAACTCGATCGTTTATTAGTTTTTATTTTGCGATTAGGAAATCAAAGAACTCGGAGGATAATCTTATATTTTGGCTAAAAATAGGTGATGTTGACGCATGTTTAGAAATTTTAATGTTTCCAAACATTTCTAATAAATATGGTCAAAGAATTTTAAGAATGTAAGGAAATCTAATTTTATTTCGGTAATATTAAAGTAAATTAATGTAGAATATATTTATATTTACATACATACACGTTTTTTCGTTGTGGATTTTATGTATTAGTTATTTCTTTTATGCAATATATTTTCACAATACATTACAGACAATCAATCAATACATCAAATACAATAGACTTTCACAATATATACATCACAGCAACTTTTAAAATAATTATATTTTGTATAAAGTGTATAATTTTTCAATTTTCTGAAAAAGTGTACTTTTCCACTGAACTTTATCATCGATGTTTTACTGAATTTCCAATATTAGTTATGTCAATGGCAGCGTCACTTTATTAAACTCAAAGACCCACTTGTAACAGTATTATCAAATATGTGACCATTGCTCCTAGAAACTAAGTAAGATCTCTTAAAATTTCATATTTTTTTAATGACTAACTTCTCATAATCATAATTTCATTAGCTAAAAAGAAAATTATCGAGTATTTTCAAATATTTAAATATATACCTACATCGAAAATGAATCTGTATCCCAAAATTCTGAATCCACACATTGTAAATGTTAATGGTTGCAGATCAATTTGCAGATAAAATTCGTCAATCTGAGATATAATAAGAAGCAAAATAGTAAGCAAAATATTATACATTAGAAGAGTTGGTAAAAAATTTTTTGAATGTTTAAAATTGTTCTTACTTCTCTTTTAATTTTGTAGTTTACTTCAAATAGTTTCATCTTCAAGAGTATCTCCGCAGTTTTATTTGCCTTTAAAAGCACACACGTTCTATTTAATTATATAATTATTTCATGGAAATATACAGTAAAGGTATAATACTTACTTGATGGCAGGTTAATGAACAAATGACGTTAACGATAATAAAGTTACAAAGGTGCAGTTCCAAGAGTGCCAGTACAGTAAAATATAATTTGGATCTAAACTCTCCTTCAGAACTACGAGATAGTACTACCAAAGTGAATATAGCTACTATTAAATTACAGAAATGCAATATCATATCCAGAGACAAGTATATGCCGTAAATTTGATTTGTTTGTCGTGCTACTTTGCAAAGTTCTAAGTGAATTTGTCTGTAAAAATGTAAAACATTCATGACTGGAAATTTCCCGAAATTAAATCATTATTTAAAGTACTGAGACTTAAGAGAATAGGTACACTTAGAACTTAAAAAAAAAACATTTTTTTGCATTTTCTGAAAGTAGAACATTTCAGAAATATCCTATCTTAAAAAAGAGATGTTACCAATATATTGAACATATTGTTGTCGAAAACCTGATTGGTTTAGAAATAGCGTGAATTGTGTGAATTTATCGAATTTAAAAACAATCTTCAAACTATTTTCGTTTTCAAAAAGATTATTAAGACAGAGAATACGAATCTTACAAAATTTATTGAAATTTTAGAAATATTAAAGGATTTCACAGTATTTCAAGGAATTTAATGAAATTTAATCGGATTTTCAGAAATTTTAAGAGAATCTGAAGAAATTTAAAGAATCTAAAAATCTAATAAAGAGTTTTCACTGAATTTTCAAGTAATTCAAAGTATTTATCGAGATTTCATGGGATTTTAAGTAATTTTAAAGGATTTACGATATTTTGTGTAATTTTAAGTAATTTTACAATCTTTAAAGCTGCTTCAAGAATTTTCACGAAGTTTCATTGAATTTTTAGATATCTTAAGGGATATTAAATAGTTTTAAATATTTTTAAGAGATTCAAGGGATTTTATGATAGAGGAGATGGCTCGAATTTGATATAGGGCTCGAATTTGACACACCTGGATTTCTGGAAAACTAAAACAGGTACTAGGTTGGTAATAGTGGGATCTGAACGCACTTCAGATTAGTGGAAAATAGTGACAGTTTGACGGTTTCATTCGCTTCACAAAAAGTGTGAGATAGAATAATAAAAAATCGTATATCTTGAGTTCATTCCAGGTAAGTCTTAAATGTCCATTTATTATCTTGTTGATGGAGTTTTTTCAATAAATGTTGTATGTAGTATTAAAGTAGGGTTCGTAGAATAGTATTGCTCGGTAGATATGGAGATGCTTCTATTTAGAGGTTATGGTTTTTAAACATGAAAATTTTGTACCGGGTGGCTCTAATTTGATACACCATGGGTGGCTCGAATTTGATATACTTGTCTGTTGTAAAATTATTTTCCAAGTTCGGACCAGAAAATCACAATTAGACGTTATTCAGCTT
>UCOK01009027.1:0-10021 GCA_900474325.1 Synergus umbraculus
CCTCCCAAGTGTACACTTTGCATGCATGGATTGCAAAAGGGATAAAAAGATTGGTGTGGATAGACGAAGGATACAGAAAGGTAGAAAGATGGAGATTTATTTTAGGACACTAAACAAATATACTAAGTATGAATCATTTATAGACACCACCACCACCGTCGGAAATTGTCCGTACACTGAGAAACTCTGTGTTAGAAAAATTACTATTATCGATAGCAATAAGTCAGGCCAAACATCGTTCTAAAAACATACAATGTTCCAAAGACGTTTTTGGAACATTTTTAATTGATTGAGAATGCGGTAAATGGGTGCGATTTGGAACGCGACACGACTCGGGTAAGGTGGTGGGGACGCGACACCAATTTTACGCGCGGAAAAAATTTACGCGCGGAACTAGAGTTAGAGTCGCTGTGTGGATTCACCTTAAGGAGGAAAACCAATCAACATATAGTGCATTTTAGTCATCGTACGACAAACTGACATCAGCCAATCGGCTGAGATTCTTGTTAGCATCGTTCGTTACGCATGATCGTTACGTCATTTCCGCCCGCTTACCGACAAGACCAAGACGGAAGATGAGACTTATTTGCTCTCGCCATTTCATTCACGACTTCGTGTAGTTTCTTGTGATAGTTTCTGTAAGGCTTAACTCCGCTATTGGCAAGTTAAACTAATTGTCTTTAATTTTCATTGATTCTGAGAGTAGTGAACTCTATAAAGACTTTATTATGTTGTTTAGGCGTGTGCCTTTATTTCAATTAAATTGAGGTTACATCTTTGATATTGAGATATGTCCATTGTTCCTTATCTTTTCAATTCTTTAAAGTACTTCTTCCGAGCACTCTTATCGGTATTGCAAGATATAATTATCACGTAATTAATAATTCACTGTTGTAAAGTGACTCAAATTAATAATTGTTAGTACTTAGCTTCCATTCAATTGAATTTTCTCCAAAATGACGTAACACATTACGTAACAACATTATCATTTTTCAACCGCCATTTTGAAGTTAGAAGTTTGTAGAAGATTGTTTCCATAAGTATCTTTAATTTAAATGCGAATTATCAGAGGTCATCTAAACTCTAATATGTCAAGTTGTGATTTCGATTTAATAGACTATAATTTTTTCTACCATGAATAATAATAGTTTCATTGAAAATGTAATGAGTAAAATCCTAATTTCGATATATAATAAATTCTATTGTTAATTTCTACTTTCGAATATGACTCTGTCTCATTGACAATAATTGATTCTCCCTCACCCTGACCTCTCTCTGAGTTGAGTAAGCTTAATTTAATTGATTTAAATTCAAGTTTAGCTTTTTAATTTATGGCTTTAACTCTAATTGATTAAGATCCAATTTATCGATTTAAATTAAATTCTTCTGTTTATTTTTGGGTTAATTAAATTTAGTAAAAATAACCTGGCGTCCAATGACTAAGAGAAACAATAGTAAAGTGTTGCTATGCGTTTCATATTTCGTTTTATTAAAAAGTTATTCGTCAATCCTTCATTTTTTATCCGCGACTTAATAATTATCTATCCCTAAATTACTTAGATTTGATCCTGTCGACGGATTTAAACGGATAGATATGGATATATTATTCTTAGTTGGATTAAAAAGGATACATAAGGATAGAATATTTTTCAATGAAGACGGAGTAAAACGGATAAATGCGGTACCATCTCACGGATAGATAAAGATAAAAAAGTTCGGATTCAACCGGATAGGAGCAGATTATATTCAACTTCACGTACTAAAAATGATTCAAACGGATAAAGATTTAAAAATCTAACAAAGAATAGAACATGATTGAAAAGGATGCAAAGTTTACATTCAAACAGATAAACTATTTCTATCCGTTTGAATCCGTTGGATATAGTTCCGAATAGTGGTTATGTCTGATTTAGTTGAAACTGCGTATACTTACGTATTTTGATGCGCTGATTACGGAAATGATAGTGAAAATTGGCGGAAATTTGAATTTAATGAAAAAAACCATGAAAAGCCCATAAAATCATGGTTTTTTTGCGATTATTTCAGCTAATATGCAAAATTAAAAAATATATTTTAAACAAAAGATGTATATTTCTTTGCAGTACACATTTTTTGTTTCAAACATTTTTTTCTGCGAGTGATAGTTTTTGAGAAAATCAAATATATCGATTTTTACGTATAAAAAACCCATATACCATGGCTCTTCACATTCTAAAAATGGAAATCAATGTAAAAGAAAATTATTATGAAGGGAATGGTAAAGGGAAATGGCAAAGGGAATGGTAAAGAAAAATAGTAAAGGGAAATGGCAAAGGGAATGGGAAAGGGAAATATCATAGGGAGTGTCAATGGGCATGATAAAGGGGAATGACAAAGGGAATGGTAAAGGGAAATGGTAGAGGAAATATCAAAGAGAAATGGCAAAGGGAATGGAAAAAGAAAATGGCAAATGGGTATTCACAGAAAAAATTTTTGAAACTAAAAATGTGTATTTGATATTTCGTTGAGATCTACAACTTTGGTTTGAAACATTTTTTTAAATTTTGCATATTTCCAACAGAAATTCTTCATACCAGTAACAAGTTTTTTACAATATTTATAAACTATATGTATACGTATAATGTTATGTAATGTGTAAATTCCTCTTTGATAACACATCACGATTAGAACGTGATCTGTTACCCAATTCGAGTCAGCAGTCAATACTTAATAATTGGTTCCGGGCTAGTAGAGTGTTTTTCATTATGTGGGTGGTCTCTTGGGGTGGAGGTGGAAGATCGAGAGCGGTCGCCGACTCACCGGAGTCATCCCACGGTTCGTTGCTTCTCTACTGTCTTTATCATTTATTTTATCTTTGTTCGTTAAACTCCATGTCATAAGGCTAAAGTGTTCAGTGTAGTGTGTATAATGTATACACAAACTTCCGATAAGAGGAAACATTCCTTTTTTTATTCTCACCTAAAGTTTTTAGTCAGGTAAATTACCCTAGTAACATACGGTAATTTTTTTTTATAAAATGACTCATTGTGGGGAAATCCGTATATGTATCCTATCCTATTTCTATTCTAAAAAAGACATGCATTTCAGGCAACTTCATATTGCGTTCCTCATTATGCGTTACCTTTTAGCTAACTTCATGCCTAGTGCGCTAACCTTATTGGTCAATTAATTTGGCGCGCGAATTTGAATTGTCATTTCAGTGTCTATAGACAAAAACACGCGCGCTCAAGCGCGCTTAGTCTCGTATATGTATATAGAACAATATTAATTGTATATCTTGAGAGCTCATTGCATCAAGAAGGCCAAAGCACCTTAAAGCGACTAACGATCTTGTTTCTCGCGTCGTGGATAACACCGTTTAAAATAATTCGCAATCTGCTGACGACCTCCTCTTCGAATGGGTCCATTGAACCACTAAACATACGTGTTACGATAAACTCTGTATTTTCCACCGATTATTTCGATTTTTTTTTTATTGCTACTACTTACAAGTGGAACTTTGCACTTTCGTGACAGTATCATCCTTTTTCTCGTATTTAATTAGAATCGAAAGAGTACCGAGGACTAGAGAAGTTTTTATATATACTTGTACAGATTATTGATTATTTTTGTTTTTTAGTATCTATTCTCGTTTCGACAAATTTTCATTTTCATTAATTAATTTACTTTCGTTGAAAGTAAATTACTTTTTATTTGAAGCTATTGGTAAATACATAATAATATAAAAGGGCTTGATCACTCTTGAAATCTCCTGTCCATTCGCTCATGACATTTTTTTAAATCCCTTGAAATTTTATGAAATCTTTTTAAATCTTCTGAAATTTTTTATAATCACTTAAGACTCTTTAAAGTTCCTAAACATCTTTTTTTATTGCTGATGCATATCAAGCGATCAATCCGAGCAACCCTCAAGAATCAAAACTGATCATGTGTTTTCTTTTATACATCAGATCGATTTAATCCGGCCCCATGTGAAACGAGCACCTCGCTAAGTCGATTGAAATATTTTAATTGTTTTGTTTTAATTTGAAATTTGTAGATTTTATGTGCTGCTAAAAAGTTTTACAGATTTCGGATAAATGTACTAGTTTGGGGGACTTTGCTTCCTACGCCATTGGAGTTTTATACATAATATATTAATAATTTTTTTTCTTCAAATAAACGTCGAAAACCTTGGAAAATGTTGTTTTTTTCACGTAAATTTAACATAAATAATCGTTTGAAGGTCGAGGAAATTATTTTTAATTAATTAATTACTTTTCTTTATTTTAAAATAAGTTTGAGAAAACAAGGGTTTAGAAGGGACTTTTTGTTGTGTTTTATCTTTTCTTTGCTTTTAAATCAATTTTTATAAAATTGGAGTTTATTGTGATCAAATCGAAAGTAATTTTCAATAAAATAGTTAATTATTTTAACAATTATTATACAATTAATATTAAACAACATTTTTGGATAAATTTAATTGACCTGGTGAAAATTAAAGTTATATAATAATTTTATATATATGTATTTTTATTTTCTTAATTTCTGATTTTCTGAGGTTACGAACATCTCGGCTCTGAAAATCTGAAAAATTTAGATCGTTCATGAGAATTTCTTAGCTCGATATGCATCACTATTTAATATCTTTTAAATTTCCAGGAAATCTTTTGAAATATCTAATAACTCCTCTTAAAATTCATACAATTCTTTTATTATCCTTTGAAATTCCTAAAAATTTCTTTAAATTCTTTAAATTACACGAAAACCTTTAAAATTCTTTTTAAAAACTATTCAAATCCCTTATTTGTTTGAAAACTTCTATAATATCTTATAATTCCTCGAAATCCTTTGAAAGTCCTAAAAATCATTTGGAATGCCAAAAATTCCACGAAGTACCTTAAAATTCCTTAAAATAATTTTTAAATTCTTTGTAATTTTTTTAAATACTTTAAAGTATTCAAAACCTTAAAACCCTTTAAGAAATTGGAAAATTCACTTCATATTTATATGTTATTAACTTCTTAAAAATAAGTTAATAAAAACAAGGGCTTTTGAAGAAATTACTATTTAAGTGTTTAGTGGCAAAGAATCATAATATATATACTCTAGTATCGAATAATTTAACTTTATTAATGCAGATAATGATATATTTTTTAAAAATATTCTTTGCACACACATGCAGAATTATCAAAATCGTATATGTATATGTACTTCACACTTAAGACTTAAATATGTGAAAGAAATAAACATATAATTAGGCATATAATTAAGAATAATTATCAATCTTAAGCTCATTAAGTGATCATATTGGGACTAATTATCTATAGTATAATGATTAAAATTTCAATAACTGCTTGTGTATTCTGCATGTGCTTTCATATGCAATTTTATTAGCTTCATGACTAGTGATATATGTTATCAATTAAATCAAAAAACTTGTTCGAAATGATCCGTAAACAATAAAATATAATAAATATATTCATTCATATTATTATCATTATTTCATATTTTGATTATCATGAAAAAGCTTTTCAAAGTTTAAACACATGATTAGATCTTAATCTTAAAAGAGTTATAGAAATTTGAAGAAGAATTAAAGTTAATTATAAGAATTGTATAGATATTCGGCTATTTCAAGCTGAACTTTTTCAAGTGTAATCTAATCATAATTCTATAAATATTTTTTCGAAACCTTTTATTTAATTTCTGGGAATTTGTATGAAATAATTGATTTAAATAATAATTTAATTAATAATTTCAAACTAAACTTTTCCAAGTGTAATCTAATCATAATTCTATACATATCCTTATTACTAAACCTTTTATTAAATCTCTATGGGAATGTACAGTACCTAGCATTAATGCCTTCCTTTGTAAACATGTCAAGTGTCAACCCAACGCCTGGTTTCCATTAGAATCTTATGGAACCTGAGTTGAGTTGACATGTTTATAAAGGAAGACATTAATGCAGGACACTGTACATGAAATAATGAATTTTACACTTTGATATGTCTGCAGATTTTTTTTAGACGTTCTGCAGTCTTTATCACTCTTTTTGCACTGAAGTCACTCATATGAGGGGAATGTAATAACTGGACTAACAATAGCAGAATTGATAAAATTCTAGCTATTTTTTGCTGATCATAATGAAGAAAATTAATTTCCTTTATCGTATCTCAAGTGAAAAGTAATTTTCTGGTAATCTTCCCATGAAAGAATCTTTTTACGAGATATTTATATGAGAAATTTTTAATTGAAATATAGATTTTAAATAGATCTACATTTCGAAAATTAATTTTTGTAAATTAAACATCTTGAAACCATGAATATCTATAACTTATATAAAATAAAAATTATGTATCTTCAAATATATAAATACTATATAGTAAATGCTTCGTTTTCTTTGTAGGTAAAAACCAGATACCTGTTTATGTTCTATTTTTAAAATCAAAAGATATACACATGTACAGATAATAAAAAATTTAACATTAGTACACAAATATTTACACAACGAGATTATTCAACAAATTTAAAGAGTATAGATAACTTAGATAGATGAACTATTTGTACTCAATTATTATAACATATGTATGTATAGGGAAATTACAAGCTCTGCAGTAACTTTCCACTCCTTCCTGATTTTCACAAGTTTTCTATATCTTAAAAAAGTGCCCTCAAATAAACTTGAGAATGCTTTGAATTTTATTGTGAAATTTAGAAGAAATCTGAGATTAAATTAATATTAAATTGGATAGAACACAATTCATACGCACCAGAAGTAAATCATCAATAAATAACGTAAATTTCATTGAAAATAATCAATTTTGCCTTAAAATGACCTTGAGCAATTTCTAAATATATTTTTTTAATTCTTAAAAAAATTATATATAATTTTCTCATCAAAATGAACAATTTGTAGTAGTGACAAATTATATTTGAAAAAAGCAAAAAATATCATCTGACTTTTCCTTGACTTTCAGACAAATTTCCCTGACAGAAAAGTATTAGAAATGCGTATAAATCTTCAATAATAACACTATTGAAATTTTTCAAAAATTTCGTATAATATCACTTTAAATCTTTTGAAATTTAAAGTCACTTCACAATATTTTTTAACATTAGTAAAAATCTATTGAATTTACAACAACTTTTGAAAAGATCTCTTCGAATTCCTTGAAATTTAATGTAGGAACATCTTAAAATTCCACGAAATCTTTTCAATTTTTTGAATATTTCATGAGATCCCTTCAATTTTCACTAATCTTTTAAACATCCTCAAAATTCTTTGAAATACTTTAAATTCCACGAAAAACTTCAAAATTTTTTAAAATAACTAAAAATCTCTTTAAATTTCCTCTAATCCTTCAAAATTCATAAAACATTTTCAGAATCTCGTGAAATATTTTTAAATTCCACGAGGAATTTTAAAATCTCTTAAAATGGACAAAAATTTCTTTAAATTATTGGAAACCTATTGAAATCCCTTAAAATTCGCTGAAATCTTTTGAAATTCCTAAAAACATTTTTAAATATCTGAAAATTCCACTACAATATTTAACATTCTAAAAAGTCGTATACAAATCATAAGAATCTCGTGAAATAAACTCGTGAAATAAACTCGTGAAAAAAACTCTTTCTTGAAAGCCTCTTGAAATTCCTTAAACTTCTAGAAAATCTTTTATAAATTATACAAATCTTGTGAAACCCTTTAAAATTCCATGAGGAAAATTTAAATTCTTTAAAATCACTTTAAAATAATTAACTAGCTGTCAAGTTGTATCAACTTTTGTACTCATTCAATGAGAACTTTGCTTCTTGTAAGCAAATATGATTTGCTTCCTTATAGAGGAAGCATTAAGTATTCTTTACATCAGCATTAAATTTTGATTACATGAGAAGTTATATTTAAAAAATTCATTTTCGAAAGTTACAATAAAGCATAACTTTCTTATTTTTTAATAAAATGCATTAATCTTTTAGGTGAATCGATTCGTCTAGACCCAAAGAATCTTAATTTTCTTTACATCAGCTTTAAATTTTAATTATTTCAGAAATTATAGTCGAAAAATTACTTTTTTAAAGATACAATTGACCATAACTTTCTTATTTCTCAATTAAATATGCATTAATCATACAGGTTAATCTAATCGTCTCGACATAAAGAATATTCAATTTCCTTACGTCAACTCAAAATTTTGATTATTTGAAAACATAGAGCGAAAAATTAACTTTCAAAATTATAAATAAACATAACTTCCTCATTTTTTAATGAAATGCACTAATCATATAAGTCAATCGATTCGTCTCGATGAATGGAATATTCATTTCACTTACACCTCACTATTCAACTAGGTATATAGTGGAATAACTATGCAAAATTTCATCAATTTATCTCTATGCGTTTTCAAGAAATTGCTGGATCGTGACGCAGACACACACACACACACATATCCAGACATTTTTTCAGATCATCATATTAGATATATCGCCCTTGAAATATGTTCAAAGAAACTTTTTTTAGGAAACTGGATTTTGTCACCACTACAAAGCTTTCTCTATGAGGAAGCAAAATTTGTTAAAGGAATTATAAAAGTTATATAATAAATACGACAAAAATAAGATAGTTAACACAAATATGAATTCCTATTTTCCCTGATAACTATTCGCATTGCTACTCGCATTACCCTAACATTTCGATCTAACTTCTCTGAAAACCTTTTTTTTCCCTGACACGTGACCAGCCTGCTTGGAAATGAGCAAGATAATCCAGTATCTCCTATCGTTATGCAACTGTGATTTTGCAAAGGTTTAGTCCACTTTTAGATCTACTATAATGCTTGAGAATTTGGTATGTACCAACCTTTTGGACTTTGCTTTAGCGTTAATGAAGTAAACAGAATAAGGGACACCAACTAGTTCTGCCATTGATAAAGTGTTTTCTTTTTATCTCTCTGCCTCACTTCCTGCACAACACTATTTATACATATTATATATGCTTGTGAAGAATATATGCACTTTGGATCTACTTTTCATCTATTTTCGGAATTCTTTCAACTTTCAAGTCTTATCTAATTGTAAGTGTCTACAGAAAACAGTAGAAAATTTCAAACCTCCTTATTCCCCACTTTATTATTTCCTTCACACTAACACATGAAATGTCCTACATATGCATGTATATCACAAAATTGGAACCGCCTTCTAAAAAGATGATTGGTTTAGGTATTTACAATAATTTTATTGGCGCTTCTTAAATAAGACGTCCCCTTTCTTATCACTACCACCACTATTCCCAAAAAAGAAACAAAAGCTTAAAGAATTCTGAATATAGTCAGTAGTACTAGGAAAGTCCTCAATGACAGAACTAGGCTGCATATTTGTAGTATTAAAGAAAAATATATAAAATAAAGAAACTAATCTGTGATATAAACCATACATAATATTCTGTGAATAAAGATGTGTGAATCCCGACATCTGCTTATCAGTAGTTCACTGTTAATTATCCACATATTGGCATTGGTTTGTCAAGAAGTGAATACAATGCCCTTTAACATGAGGATACAATATTGTGGTGACAGGTTAGATATGGCGGTTGCACTTGTCTGCAAAGACACTGGATTCAACGGACCCAGTTATCAACGAAGAAAGAGACGAGGAATTGTTGATGAGTGCTGTCATAACGCATGTTCCTGGCAGGATTTAGAGCAGTATTGTGCGAAACCAACTACTACCTCACTAAATGACATTTAAGTAAGTATATAACTTAAGTGAATCATCTAAATATCTTTTAGATCTTCTCATATCTTCTCATATCTATAAGTCTTCAAAATATCCTCAAACCGTTCGTTAAAAGGTGTATATAAGACAACCTTAGCCTCTCAAACACCTTACATCGTGTATAAAAATGAGCATCTAGTGTTTGCATAAAAATCATTGTATCAAAATGATACATACCCTCAAATCAATTTCCTGGGCATGATAAATCATTTCCGCATGTTTAATTTTTGTACAATTGAGGGTGCGGATTCTATAACCACGCATA
>UCOK01009028.1:0-74517 GCA_900474325.1 Synergus umbraculus
ACTATATACCTAGTTGAATTTCTTACAAGGGTTTAACAAAATATTAAATTTTACAAGTTTTGTATACTTTTATAATTTTCGTAAAATTCATTTTTCCAATATAACTTCTCAAATATTGAAAATTTAAAGCTGATGTAAGGAAAACGAAGATTCCTTTCATCGAGACGAATCGATTGACCTATATGATTAATGCATTTCATTAAAAAATAAAGAAGTTATGTTTATTTATAATTTTGACAGTTAATTTTTCGCTCTATGTTTTCAAATAATCAAAATTTTGAGTTGAAGTAAGGAAAATGAATATTCTTTATGTCGAGACAAATCGATTGACCTGTATGATGAATGCATTTAATTGAGAAATAAGAAAGTTATGGTTAATTGTATTTTTCGAAAATGAATTTTTTGAATATAATTTCTGAAATAATTAAAATTTAAAGCTGATGTAAAGAAAATGAAGATTCTTTGTGTCTAGACGAATCGATTCACCTAAAAGAATAATTCATTTTATAAAAAAATAAGAAAGTTATGCTTTATTTTAATTTTCGAATATAACTTCTCAAGTAATCAAAATTTAATGCTGATGTAAAGAATACTCATACCTCATAGAGGAAGCAAAGTGCTCATTGAATGAGTACAAAAGTTGATACAACTTGACAGCTAATTTAGAATTTTAAGGTATTCATGAAATTTTAAAAGATTTTTTAAAGTTATGGAGTTTTAAGGGATTTAAAATATTTTGAAATTTTGAGGAAGAATTTTAAGAGATTCTAACGAATTTTTATGAAATATTATGATAAAATTTCTAGGAATTTTAAAAGAAGTCAAGAGATTTTAATAATGGCTTTTTATGAATTTTAAAAATATTTTGTAGAATTTTTAAGGATTGCATAGAATTTTATAAGATTTCTAAGAATATTAAGAAATTTTAAATGTTAGGAAATTACAATAGGTCTATAGGAATTTTAATGGATTTTGGCAATTTTTAAGTGATTTTCATGAAGTTCTAAAGATGTCTAGGATTTTAAAAATATTTCAATTATTTCATATCTTTATATACATATAAGATAAACAATTTATTTATATTTTTATTAGTGATCGTTTTGACAACAAAAATAATCTGAACATAGTTTTCAAATTAGGTATGTGTATATTCGCACAAATTCGTGCAATTTCTAAACCAATCAAATTTTCGACAAGAATATTTTCGATATATTAGTAACATCACTTTTTTAAGGTAGGACAAAAAAAATAATTATATTAAACGCGATAATAACATATATATACCTAGTTTGCTTTTAAATCATTCGCGGACACAACAAAAATAAATTAATACGTTAAAAATTGATGACAGAGTAAAAATAACGCAAAACTGGACCCTGAAAGTGTATATCTACAAGATACGGGTGGTCGACCACAAGACAGGCTAAAAGCTTGTCATTGCTTGTCAGAAATAGTTTTGACATATATGTAGAGCATTTCGAAAAAGCAACACATGAGAATGCCAGCTTGCAAGCAAGCATATACATCTAATATTATTATGTTATCAGACATGTTTGCTTAATAAAGATTCTTAGGACAAGAAAATTCTATTTCAAGAGTGCAAAGATTCTATTTTTAGCTGTTTATTTATTTATTTCAGCTTATTTTAGACAATGCAATCTAATTTCCGTTCTGTAGTCAAGTTCGGTCCTAGTCTTTTTTTTTTTACATTTATTACATTAAGAATATCAAAAAAGTTCCCAAAATTGTTTTATTTTTATTTATTAACTAAGAAAAATGTACTCGGCGTTTCCCGGGACTTGAAGAATTTCTACTAGTAACTAAATAAAAATAAAATGATTTTGAGAATTTTTTTTTGATATTCTTAATCCAATAATTGTAAAAAAAAAAATTAAATACATAACAATTTTCTATTAGACGTCTGAAACTTCAACCCAATATTTAGTTTCGCCAACTGCGTTTGTGGTAAAAAAATTTTGTTCTCTAACACTAGGCGATTTACCTTCGTTTTATTAAATAGAAGTAAATCACTTAGTTATATCAAAAGATATTTTTTATCGCGAAGGTAAAGTTGCAAAAATAATAAAGATACCCTTAAAAAGTCTGAAATATCCATAAAAATAGTAAATCACAAAATAATAACATAATGCATCGCATACAATAAATCAAACACAAGATTACAGCTTAAAACAATCCAAGGTCACATCTGCCAGCATAAAAAGTTTGACATTTAATCCGTTATAATTATGAAATATAATTATAATGCTATTTTTCTCACATCTTGAGAAATGTGACTAAACTGCTAATAACTCTATTAAAAGTGCCATCAGAGCGGATCAGCCACGGGAATAATAAAAATGAACTCGACAATTATGTCTTAAGAGTAATACAGCTTTGCGTGTAAAGCATCACCGTCAATTTTATAAATTGATTAGAGTCATCAATCATATTCTTATATTATAGTCAATATCGACATTACGACGTTATTATCGCACTTTACGTTATTCCTACGGGAAAATGGGAAAGTGGTAACATCATTGTCATTTAAATAAAGTAGCGAGATGAAGCAAGAATCTCATTTACTAATCCTTCAATAATAATGGAGAAAACCTTGAACTACCTGCGGGAACTTATAGGGCGTTACTGTTAAAACCGAGGTTAAAGCATTCTTGATACTTTTACAACACATGCTCGCGGCCTCACACAAACCGGTTTCAATTTTTATGCTGTTTTCAGTGTGTTAAAAAATTGTTTAAATTTCGATGATTACCCCATACGTTTTGATTTGAAAACAACATCAAGTATAAAAGAATATGATAATAAAAATGAGAAAGTAAAGGGCAAAGAATAATAAATCAGTGCTGGTTTAAAAATGCATTTCAATTAATAATTATAAATTATAGAAAGTAAAAATATTTGTAAATTTTTATTTCTTTGGGAACTTAATTTTATTGTCTTTATATACCATAGATTCCTATTATTTTTTTTTAATTGAATAGGGCCTAAATCTGCAGAGTTGCTTAACGAGAGGACAGGAGTGTTTCGTAAGAATTTTATATGGCTTGGAATCCTAATGTGCCCTTGTGAGTCCTCCTATCTCTGAATTCAAACATTCCTTTTTCTGTTTCTCGTAGTTTTATTGTAACAAAACAAGAAAGAAAGTTTCTGAACCGAGTATTCCAAAACTGCAATCTACAAATGTTTAAAGCACATAAAAATATAGAAAATATATTCTCTAAATCTGAATTAGTAAGAATGAAATTAAATAGTGCCGATTAAATTCCTTTACTAATATACTTTAGTAAGCATTTTTACTATCAATTAGTGAGCCTTACTAAATCAATTAGTACAATTTTACTTTGAATTAGTATTTTTTAACTAATTGATAGTAAAAATGCTTACTAATGTGTATTAGTCAACGAATCGGCATTACTTCATTAGTAACTTTTTACTAATTCAGATTAGAGAGTAGACAAAATATTGAAGGAGAAATATATAGTAAAACTAATTATTTATTGTTGAATGGGTAGTTTAAAATTCACAATTTTTATAAGTTTACAGTTCCAAAAAATATCAGAGGAGTTATCCTATCTCAAAAAAGTTGAATGAAGAAAAACAAACCACGGCGCAAAAATATTTCACGAAAAACCTTCGAAATCCCTTAAAATTTTTTAGAATTTCTTAAAACTCCCAGAAACTTGTTTAATTCCTTAAAAATCGACAAAAAACATTAAAATAGTAAATATGTTGGAACCCAAGTTAAAATTCGAAAAAATTTCTAAAAATTCCATGGAATCCTTACAAATTCTACAATACCTTTAAAAAATTAGAAAAATCTCATAAAATATTTTAAAACTCATAAAAATCTCTTAAAATTAGTAAAAAAATTCCTAAAATTCTCAGAAACTTCTTGAAATTTTTTAAACTCTATCATGAAATTTAAACTCCCTTTACGTCCTTTCAAGTCCATTCAAATTATTAGAAATCTCATTAAATACACCATCTTTTAAAAATCCGAAAATCGCTTAAAATTATTAGAAATCTCATAAAATTTCGCAAAATTCTTAAAAATTACATAAAATATTTTTAAAATTATTATAATCTCTGGATTTCTTTTCAAATTCTTTGAAATTTTATTACAACATTTAAGATTCCTTAAAATTCCTTAAAATTCTCTGAAATCTTTTGAAATCTCTTAAAATTCCTTGAGACTTCACAACCTGATTTAAAATCCCTTGAAATATCTTAAAACACCCAGAAATCTTTGCAAATCACTTAAAATTGCACGAAAACTTTTGAAATCGTTAAAATTCTTGAAATCCACTTAAAATGCCCTTAAACTTCTTGAAATTCTTTGAATTCTACGATGAAATTTAAATTCCCTTTACATGGCTTAAATTGCATTAAAATTATTGAAAATCTCATTAAATTCCACAAAATCTTTTGAATTCATAAAATTCCTCGAAATTATACGGAAACATTAGAAATTGCTTAAAATTCGTTCGAATCTTTTAAACTTCTTAGAAACCTTATAAATCTTCCTCAAAATTTTAAAACATATTTCAAATCCTTTAAAATTACCTAACTTCGAAAAATCTCTTAAAATTTCATGAATTCCGTTCAAATTCCGCTAAATATACCTGAAAATTCTACGATATATATTTAAAATTAGAACTTTTTAAATTATTATAAATCTCATAAAATTTCGTAAAATTCTTAAAAATTCCATAAAATATTTTTAAAATTATTATAATCTCTTAATTTCTTTTCAAATTCTTGGAAATGTTATTAAAACATTTTAAATTCCTTAAAGTTCCTTAAAACTCCTATAAATCTTTTTAAATCACTTAAAATTTCAAAACATTTAAAATCCCTTCAAATTCCTTAGCTTTAAAAATTTTTAATCCCTTTACATATCGAATCTTTTGATTTCTCTAAAAAATTCCTCGAAATTTTGCGAAAACATTAGAAATCTCTTAAAGTTCTTAGAAAACTCTTAATATTCCTCAAAATTTCATGAATTCCGTTAAAATTACACTAAATATCCTCAATTACCTTAAAATTATCTAGAAAATCTTTTAAAAATCCTAAAAACCTTTAGGACAATTTTCCAAATCCATTAAAATTCCTATAACGAATTCATCTATAAATTCTCTATCTAAAAGAATTCAGCAAAAATTAAAGAAAATAATCCTTTTGACATTTTTATGTAAAGTCGAAAATAAAAAAAAAATATCAAGATTTAAAAGCTTTAAAGCCGATTGGGTTTAGCATTGTTAGATTTAGCTCAAATTTATACTACATATTAATAATTTTTGAACAAATATTTCTAATAATACCTTCAATTTTTTGAACTTTATGCTTTTTCTATTAATTATGCTGTACCCAGGACCACCCTAATGACCCCATTACGCAATCGTCGGAAAAATTGATAAAAATTATTATAGTAGAGTAAATAAATGTTAGAAAAAGTAATATATAGAAGTTAATTAAATTAATTTAATTAAATTTTGTAATTTAACAGGGCGTGAAGTTATGTATTTTCTCACAGAGAGTCTTTATTCCAAAAGAACTTCCTACGCGCCTGATTATAACCACATGTTGACTTCGACTTCCTGGGTCGATATTTTGGCTTCCATGTGTTTCTAAACCCTCTAAACTTTGAAACTCACACAAAGATTCACTGGGATTTAACCTCGGATCTAACAGACTGTCGAAACGCGACAATGGGTTAGCTCTCCACTGACCTATATATTTCAGTTGAGGAAGCCCCACGCTCAATTCTAGTCTGCTGGTCAACGATAGAATTGAGCCAATATATTTATATATATATACACACCCTAGCTAAACAGGGACATGCTATGTACAGACATTGCTAAATTTTCAGGGTGCAGTAATGATTTTTAGAAAAAAATTAACTTTAGATAAGAAAAAATAATAAATAATCTTGAACATTTCAAAAGATCCGCCTGAAAAAGAAAAAAAATAAAGAATATTCGTTTCCGATACATATGTTAAATTTAGAGAGAAAAATAGAAACAATCTTTCATGATTTATCTTGTCGCATCTTTGATACTTTGATTAACGATTAGTAAATCTGTTTTCGAACATTGAAATTTTCTAGTTCTTCAAGAAATACTAACAATATATTATTTTAATATTTTCTTCTTGAGAAACAGGTGTTTGATCATTTCTACCATTTCCACATTTTGTGCGCTGCATAAGTTTATAAATAGAAAACTATTTGATTTTAACACGGAGTATAAACGTCTCAATGTATTCTAGGTACTCCTCACATTCTTCATAGTTCATAGTCGAAACATGTTAACTTTAAAACAAAGATAATGTCACGAAAGGCTTAAGAAATAGAATTTATTTAAATAATTTAAATATAAGTTATTTTTTGAAGGAAAACATAAATTGAGTGTCGAGTCTAATATAAAAATTTTATCACAGGATATAAAAAGTATTTGAAGAATTTTTAATACCGAATGAACTATTTTCCCTCTCTGCTATTTCAAATTAATTTTTTCCTTATTTTTTTCCTTTTATAAAAGAATTTCAGTTCAGAGATATATGCAGCATATAACAAACATGTTTTACAAATTACACTTTCTTTAATAGTGTGATGTTAGAGGTCAACCAGCCAAGTCAATGGATCGTATGAAGCTTACGCATTAAGCACCTGCAATAAATTGTGAAAAATGAAGATTCCCGGTTTTTATCCATTTTCTATTAAGTAATCGACCTCGGGAATTCGATTGACCGAATGTATACGCTTATTGATTACACATTATGCGGTGTCTACAAATATCGAAAGTGGGTCAATAATTTTTCTTCTTTTCATTAACATATACAAGTTTAATGTTTCAGAATTAATACGTATATAAAAGTATAATATATGTATATTCGGAAATTCAGCGTAATTACATATTATAACGTGTTATGTGTGTTATTTATACAAACTAACTAGTATCTCATTTTTTATTTATCACGACTAGTAGATCAACACGCGTGAATTTTTATGTGCGAATGATTATTTACTTTACTTTTTACAACTACAAGTCATTCAAAAAGCAATGAAACTTCGCTGATTCCAATTTAGAGAGCACAGGTTTGAAACAACAATGTATACGAGATTTTAGGGAGATTTCGTTACATCACTTTTTTAGCGAGGAATTTCAAGAGGTTTCTATATAGAGGTTTTAAAAGAATTTTTTCAAGTTTTAAAGATTTTTAGGATTTTAATATTTGAAGGGGTTTGAAATGTTTTGAAATTTTGAGGAAGATTTTTATGAGGTTTCTGAGAAGTTTAAAAGATTTCAACGAATTTTAAGCAATTTCTATAGTGTTTTCGTGATATTTCGAGGAATTTTAAGAAAATTCAAAAGATTTTTTATGATTCTTAAAAGATTTTGTGGAATTTAATGAGATTTTCAATAATTTTAATGAATTTTAAAGGATGTAAAGGAAATTAAAATTTTAAATTTTATCATAGAATCAAAGAATTTCAAGAAGATTGTGAAATTTTTAGATTATTTTAATTAGATTAAGATATATTGCAGATTTTTAAAAGATTTTATAGAATTTGAAGGATTTCATGGAATTTGATACGATTTCTACAAAATCTTTTAAAAATGAGAGAAATAAATAAAATTACCTAACAACTTTAAAATTCTTTAAATCCCATAAAATACTCTAAAACTCATGGAACTCTCTTGAAATCTTTTAAAATTCGTGAAAAGTTCTTAAAATTCGTGAAAAGTTCTTAAAATTCTCAGAAACTAATTGAAATTCTTTAAATTATACGATAACATTTAAAGTTCCATGAAGTCCTTTAAAATATATTAATATTATTAGAAATCACATTAAATTCCAGGAAATCCTTAAAATTCTTTTGATTTCTCTTAAAATTCCTCGAAATTTCATGAAAACATTAGAAATATCTTAAAATTCATTAAAATCTCTTAAAGTTCTTTCTCAAAATTTCAAAATATTTTAAATCCCTTAAAATTCCATAGCTTTAAAAAATCTCTAAAAATTTCATGAATTCCGTTTAAATTCCGCGAAATATCCTCAAATACCTTAAAAATTTAAAATTCTATGAAATCTTTTAAAAGTCCTAAAAATCTTTAGAACTTCGTAAAAATCACTTGAAAATTGTCAAAATTCATTAAAGGTCCTAGAAACCTTTTGAAATTCCTTAACATTTAAAATCTTTTAAAATCCTTGGGAATCTTATCAAATTCTATGATATCCTTAAAAAGTCTGCGAAATTAAAAAAAAATCGTATATTTAAATCATATATCTCTAGAGATTGCTGGGAGTTTCAAGAAATCTTATCAAATTTCAAAGGTTTTCATGGAATTTTGCACCATTACTTTATTTTTCTTCTTTCAATTTAAAAATTCAAAAAACCAATCAGGTTTGCAACAACAATGTAAAATGTAAGCGAGATTTTCGAGACGCTTTCGTTACACCATACAAATAATAAATTTGAAAAATTGCTCTGTCATACTATAATAAAACCAGTTTCAGTCTATGATACTATAAAACTGAATCATATATGGTAATATTGCCATAAAAAGAATATAACATCATAGCTTCACATTCTTTTATTATCATCTTACTATTGTTGCTTTAAATTTCGAATCAACGTGAAAGAAAATCTTAATCATATTTCAATATTTCAAATTTCACAACTTACTCTTTAATTATATTTATATACGATTTAAAAAAATAAACGCCCCTTTATATATTAATTTTAATTCCTTTTGATACTTGTCAATATCAATGAATAATATAATGAAGCTTCTAATAAAATGATTGACATTTCGAGTCAGCCTAGAGTAAATAGTGTAGGTTCATTAAAAAGCATTCAAGTGGTCAAAAGAAAGACCCAGGTGTAGGTGTTGAGTTCTCATCCTGTTGCCTTTCTGGCATGCATCGCGACTCTCGTGCGGATCTCAGAATCTTACGCAAGTCTGCCCATCTGGCCAGAAAATTTTTATCATACTTTTTCGACGGGAGCGCGTCTCTTGCACATCGGCATAAGCGTAGGCGGCCTAATTCCGCATAACGCGGCGCGTTTCTCCAACGCAAAGTCTTAACATATGTTATGTAGCTCGGTAACGTATCACGGCCCATTAATTCGTATGTAGCTCTAGGCTGAGACGTCCTGCTTCTTCAAGTACCAAAACTGAACCGCCCGCACTTATCCTTATTTTGATCGAGACTTAATTTAAATTTTATTCATTATTCTCATTCTGTATTGAGCTAAAGTTTCAGACGTTATTTACTCAGACGAATTTTATTTCTATTTTGGATTAAAGATTTCTTATATGAAAAAGAAAAAACTATACAAAAACTTTTGCAAAAACATTTCCCATGATTTTTGTTGCAATAAACAAATTATTTTAAATAAAATTTTAAATAAAAATTATTTTTTATTGAAAATCTTTCAAGATAAAAAAAAATTCGTCCGTGGACGTCTGAAACTGCAGTCCAATATTTTTTTTTTTTTTTAACAAATTAATGTAAATTCTGCCGTATGAAAAATCAAGTTGTTTATCATGAATATCGAATATTTTATTTCGGGTTTTATGACATTTTATCATATATTTTGACTATTAATATTTTATTCTTTTCCATTAGGTGCAAGTTCTATTTTATATTCCGGTTTGAAGTTAATAGGCAGTTTAGAAAAATATACAGGAAATACAATTTCTCGATATTTATATATTTGAAATATGTTTATAAAATTATTTAGGTTTATAAAATAGAATAGATACTCTATGTATAAAAAAAATAAATAAATAAAATATATATAAATAAATATAAATTAATTAATAGCAAGTTTAAAACTGTTTAAATGCATAGAAATTTTCCTTGAGGAATAAACACAATCTTTTATGATCTTTTTATCTTTTATTTTCAAACATTTTCATTATTTTACTATTTTCAGACATCAAAATTCGAGTTTGGCTTCGAGCCACTGTATGCAATAATTTGGCTTTGAAAGATAGACATGTTGCTCCTTTCATTTGAAAATGTCAGAGATCAATGTCTTCATTTATAAGAATTAAAAAATACGTGTACTAAAATATTCAATATTCAATATTAAATATTAATTTTCCGGTTTTTTCCCAGTCAAACTTTTTCCTTCGACCAATTTATATAGATTTATTTTTGTAATTTTTAAAAAAAAGATTGTATGAAAAAAAATAGAAAAGAAAAAAAAATTTATAAAGCAAAAATTGAACAAACAGAAGATAAAATAGAAAAAAAGTCGATTTTTCGATAAAATACATAAAATTTTGATTTAGCTTTCAATGAAAAAAATGTTTAAAAAGTTAATATTTGTCCTTTTTAAGGGTTTTTTTAGGCTTCATTTCTTATATATAACAGCAGAGAAAGTAATATATAAAAAACTTTTCAAAAAAAAGAAAAAAGAATTATTTTGAAATTTTTTAAACAATTTTTGTTTGAATAAATTGTTTCGATTCATCAGACAAAATTATACAATAAAGCTTATGGTTTTCGCAAAATTTTTATCTATAATTGATGGTGAGGTAGTATAAATAAATAATTATTTAATAAATATTTAATTTGTTAAATATATTATTTATTATTTATTATTATTATTAAATAAATAAATAGAATGGGACAACAAATTTCCCAGTCTACGCTATTTATGTGATTTTTTCTACAAAATGAAATGACGCTCTTATTTTTGCCATATCTCACATTCGTAAATAATTCGTATAAACAAATATTGTTTAAACAATTACAAAGTTTAAATATTTTTCATCAAAATGTATAATGGAATTTTAGAGGATTTTTAAGCCAATAAAATGTGTTTTGAAAAAAGTGGCACTTCCTATACTTCAAAATGTTGCATAAAATATTTTTTTTAATAAATAATTTCTAACAACGTCTGGCAATATTTTTTTTAACTAAAACGTGCTGTCATACAGTGAAATACTTTCCACATGAATGAATATGTCAGAAATATGTTCTCAAGCACGTTTCCTTCATTTTTGTAATCTGCAACCAATAACTATATCTACATTTTTCAGAAAGGCACTGCAAGCTACATTAAAAAATGAGATTAAAAATGTCTCGAAAAAAAACCAAATGCCAAAGTTTACGGACCATTTTATGAGCAATTTGGCACCAATAAAACAACAGGCTTCCTTTGCGACTTCGAAAATAAAAATCAGAAGCTCGATGTACATTAAACTCGCGGGCGTAAAAAAAAGAGAATTGTTATAGATAGAGAGAACGAGAAAAAGAGAAAGAGGGACAGTCACGTAAAAAACAAGGTCGTTGTAAAAATCGCAAGAGAAAAAAGAAAAAGATGATAAAGCAGTGACAAGTAAAGGGGGGAAATAAAGATACGGACCAACTGCCGAAAGGCGAATGAGGTGTGAGAAAAAGAATCCTTTTAACATTTAACAATTTAACATTTCCCGTAAATTTTATTCTGAGAGTTTCCTTTCCTCTTCGAGCGAAACGTCGTCCCAGATTTCCTAAAAAGGTAAATCGGGTTCAGAAATTTCTTCCAAAAGACTTGCGAAATTTGAACCCTTTCCCTTTAATTTAACATTTATATTTTTAAACAAAAAAAAAAAAAGCTTTTCTTCAAAAATAAAAGCTTTTCTACAAAAATGAAAGCTTTTATATTAAAACTTCAAATCCTGTCTTTTATTTTCTCATGAAAAATGAACATAATTTGAGTGGCCCCTCGAAATATTCGCAACCAAGGCCTTGAAAAATTCGCGCATAAATTAATTTATTCAAGTAAAAAAAGAAAGCGCAAGGCGAGTTTTTTTAGATGATCCTTGTTTTTTTGTAGTAAACGAGTGTTTCCCACGTCTCATTGCTTCGCCAGATTGCTAGAAACGAAGCAGCAGATCTTTTATCTTACAGTGCGCCATGTAAGATCTAAGATGTAAAACATAAGATGTAAGACCGGACATGTAGTTTTTTGAACGCGTGTAGAATAAAGAAAGAAGCCGAACTCAGGGCCGAGAAAGGAAGATACTATTTCAATGTTATCTATTCCAATTATATATTTTGTTAATAACAGAAAATTGCCTTACGATGCGTAAAGTTAGTGATAACCATATATACCTTTTGATTCGGTATCGCGCAAATATTTTTACAACAATATATTGTAATATTGTATTGTATGAATATGTAATATTCATATATGCTATTTTTTACTTTCTTAATATATTTTATATTTAAGTGAAAAATGAAACAGACAGCCATTAGCCACCATTAAAATTGATGACATTGAGCTACACAACTAGCTCTTCTTATGTTTTTGATGATCAATTTCTCTTGTGAGAATGGGCAAATTTTCTTTACCATTTAATTAAATGGTAATTTAATTTAATTTAATTTCCTTTACCATTTCCACTTAACATTTCCATTTACCATTTCCTTTTTCCATTTCCGTTTACCACTTCCCTTTACCATTTCCATTAATAATTTCTTTTTACGATTTCTCTTTACTATGATTTCCCCTTACCATTTCCCTTTACTAAAGAAAAATGACAAAGGGAAATCATGGTAAAAGGATATGAAAGGGGGAAATGGTAAAGGGAAATGCTAAAAGGAAATCATTGTAAAAAGAAATTATAAACGGCAATCATGGTAAAAGGATATGGCAAAGGGAAATAGTAAAAGGAAATGGTTATGGAAAACCGTAAACGGGAATAATGGTAAAAGGAAATGGTGAAGAGAAATGGTAAATGAAAATGGTAAAGGGAAATGGTAAAGGGAAATTATAGTAAAGAGAAATGGTAAAGGGAAATTATGGTAAAAAATGATAGAAGAAACCCAGTGGGCACGAAATTTAAAGACGTTTTTAGAACGTCCTAGAAATGTTTTTAGAACATTTTTAGTTCAAAATACGTTTCAAAATGTAAAGTTCAAAATACGTTTTTAGAACATCCAAAAAAACGTCTTCAGTCAGACTCAAAAACTTTCTAAAAACGTCCTAAAACGTTATATGTTTTTAGAACGTTATTTGGCCTGACTTGAACGTTTTTTCTAAATTCGTCCCACTGGGAAATCATGATAAAAGGAAATTATAAAAGACAATCATGGTAAATGTATATGGTAACAGGAAATGATAAAGGAAAATGGTAAGAGGAAATTATGGTAAAGGGAAACAGTAATGGGAAATGGTAAAAAGAAATGGCAAATGGAAATGATAAAGAGAAATGGTAAAGTGAAGTGGTGAAAGGAAATGGTAAAAGGATATAGTAAAGGGAAATGTTAAGGAGAAATGGTAAAGGTAAATGGGAAGGGGAAATGGTAAAGGGAAATCGTAAAGAGAAATGGTTAAGGAAAATGCTAAATGGAAATGGTAAATGGAAATGATAAAAGAAAATGGTAAAGGGATAAATGGTAAAGAGAAATGATAAAGGAAAATGGTAATTAAGTGTAGGTTGTCAAGATATGACAAAATGTTTTTGAAAAATGGATATTTGGGCAAAAGAAAATAACATGGTTGAGCAAGAATGTAATACAAGTATTATAACACAAAAGAAGAAGGATTTCTCCTCTAAGACTGGCTCTTTCTATGTTTGGCGTTCTTAAAATTTATGCTTCCTGCCTGCTCACGCACAAAGTGACTGCAATGTCCAGAACGCACACACACACAGATGAATTGGTGTGTATAATATTGCAATCACGCAATGCTCGACCAGAGTAAAGTCGAGTATTGTGCGTGCACGCACCCGCAGCACCGCTATTTTCATACAATACAAAATTATTTACGTGTATATACACACGAATGCTGTGTGAGTTTATGGAAGTACGTGTACACGTTATCGCGTGGATGCTTGAATATTTTACACGCGACTTATTCTCTTCTTCATTTTACGAGCATACTTTCCAGAAATGAGAGGCAAAATGCCGACTCACTTCTACTTTGTATAATTTTCGAGAACGAGGCGAAGCGAACATTTATAATAACACACGCGGCCCTGTTCTAGAAACGCAGACGAAACCGACGAAAATTAATAGAGATTGATGCGACCATGCCCGCATCAATTTACTTTTATTCTTTACTTGTTCTGGCTCTCACACACCCTCTTTTTGCTTTTCTTCTCACATTAGAACACGAATGCCTGCTAAAACTTATTGCACACCCATCTTCAAAAAATCTTTGTTTACGCTCAAGTTTAAGTTTTTATCTATCATATATCGAATTTTATATGTTAAATAATCTCTTTTTAATTTTATATTATTGGTTTGGGTACTCTTCTAATATCACATCGAAAATTAGGGTCGATCTGACCCGAAGAAAGTACTAATTATTTATATATTATTCTTTATAATTATTTATATATATCTTCTCATTTGTGTCCACTATCTTTTCTTTTAGGCTGGAAATCTTGTTTTCAATTAATATGATAAAAAGTAATTTTATAAGAACTGTCGAAAATTTATAAATAATTCCATACAGAGATACGAAATTAAAATAATAAAATTAATATATAAAATAAAATAAAAATAAAATAAATAGATTAAAATAATTATAAATATAATAATATAAATAATAACAGAATATAAATAAAAATAATAAAAATAAAATTATAATAATTCAAATTGATTTATATACAAATGAGTTTGATTTATTTATATATTATTATTTATAATTATTTATATATCCCTTCTCATTTGTCCATATTTCAAAATTAATTTTTTTTATGATCAATTTGATTTTAGTTATTAAATATTTAATTTTGGTAATTCTTTTTAATGATAAAATGTTAAACAAATAGTTGACAGTGTTATTTTTGCATCAAATATCATTTGTGTTCAGCGAACCTCAAAAGTTCTATTAATAAAATCATGGTCGCTTATATTATTTGACGGTTGACCCCACTATATCTCTAAAATAGTCCTCTTTCAATTTCTAATGTTGCAATTACAATTTTCGCTCTGAATATTATTAATTTTAAAGATTCTGTTTAAACTGTTTAAAGAATCTTTTATAAGGTGAGCACTCTGTTTTTTTCACATCAAGATAAAAATTAATAATATTTTTCAGATCAGTTTACAATTCTTTCATTCATAATTTAAAAATAAAAATTTTATTCCTAATTTATCAGCCTTACGATCAACTTTTATAGATAAGTGAAAGTGCAATTTAGGTGATGATAATCAAACAGAAATCTGGTTGATTAATGTTTCTAATAAAAGAAGTTACAATGAACAGCCAGATAAATCCTATCTTAAATCATTTAACTAAAAAGGAAATTACCCGTGTAGAAATTCTCAAGTCTGGCCCAAACCGGTGATGAAACGCGGAATCTGTCCGGGCCCAGGCCGGGCTTCCAGTCAAAACTGAGCGTCCACATTTGGGCCAGGGCAGATTTTGCGTTTCACGCCGGTTTGACATCCCCCGGATGTCGTACTTTAAGAAAGCACTCTATTTCACTTTTCAAAATTATTTTTTTAATTTCATAATACCTATTTATATTTTCTTTTTTTAATTTCTTTCTGCAATTTTAAAAAATTCCAAAACAAGCCTTTTGGTCTTTTGGGTTAACGCTCGATTTCTCTACTGGATGAATTTACTTGACAGTGCATGAACGTAAAATGTTAATGCACAAATGGGTTGTCGGACAAAACTGTACGTTGCATATAAATTTAAGTTTAATGATAATTGAACGTCGATTTTAAGGATTTGTGAATTAAGTAATAAAATAAGTAATAATTAAACTATGTTATATAATGCAGTTTGTATTTAAGTTTTAGATAAACTTTAAAAACAGTCAATATTGCAATTAAACAACTATGCGAATATCAAGAATGATTAAATTCAGTGAAACGAATTTAAAATAGAGTATTGCAAGGAAATCCAAGCATAATTGAGTATGAGTTCCCTTTCCTTTTTCATTTACGATTTAACAATATAAAAGATTTATATAAAAGATAATAAAAGATAATTGCTCTCACATCACTCATGCTCGGCAAATATCCAATTAAAGTGATTTTATAATAAAAATAAGCTCAACAACGTATTACATAATTTTAAAGAAATTTTGCAATCTCCATATTTGAAATACACTCAAAGTCAAAGCACAAAGCTTTTCACAGTGGACTATAACTACATTGACAATAAAACTAGTTGATAATAAAATTAGCATCTCCTTCACAACTTTTAATATAAACTGTCAACTGCCTGGAGGCTTTTCTTCTATAATGTTACACCAAAAAAACTTTATGGTTGTGGCAACCACAATTGGCGATTATTTAATAACAGTTGCTACATAGCTATGGTTTTTGTCACATAATTGTTGTGAATCCATAAATTGTAGTTGTTCCATATTTTACAATTTCTATAATGTCATTGCTTACAATTTCTTTCAACCATTACAGTTTTTATTTCCGTACATGATAAAAAAATATCTAGGATTTACTGTAATTGAAAGTTTCAGGTACATTACTTCATAAAATCCAAAGCACAGTTTAATTAACGAGAAGTTCTTTCAAGTATTAATTAATCGAACTATTATTAGTAACATTCCCGCAAAAGCAATATAATCAATTACAAAAACAATTCTGAATTATTGGAATTATATCTCGATTACTACTCGATATATTCCAACCTTCTTATACTCGTGTGGGCGTTACAAACGACGACAGCGTTAATAACAATTATTAACAGACTCCCACGAGAATGCTGGTTTGTTCTCGCGTAAACAGGTGACTCGAAAGGAGAGGAGATGGAAAAATAATGTCTGAGAAAAGAGTCATGAACTAAGAAAAAAACAGTGAAAAATAGAGAAAGGAGAACTTGAAGCCAGAGGCGGAGAAAAAGATGTCGAACAATAAGATCGAGTGAGAAAGAAAAAGAAAATGAAGGAAAAAAGGGGAAAAGTTGACTGATGATTAGCGATTAGACACACTGTATCAATCATTGCATTTCTCGCCATATTGCGTACCTAATGAAACAATTCTTTTTCCATTCAAAGAATAATGCCTTGAATCATGGAAAATTTCCTTGATCCAAAAAAAGAAAAACAATTTTTCATTTCTTATCATTGAAAATCTCTAAAAATTCCAAGAAACTTTTGAAACCCTGTGAAATCGCTTAAAATTTGTGAAAATCTCTTAAAATTTTCAGAAACTTCTTGAGATTCTTTTAAATTCAATGATATCAATTCAAATCCCTTTTATATCATTTAAAATCCATTAAAAGTATTAGAAATATCTTCAAATTTCATGAAACCCTTAAAAATTCGAGAAAAATTTTCAAATTCATAAATCTTCTGAAATCCACATTAAAATTCATGAAAATCTCTTAAAATTCCTAGAAACCTTTTGAAATTCCTTCACATTTAAAATCCCTTAAAATCATTAGAAATCTTATAAAATTCCATCAAGTCCTTCAAAATTTCACAAAATCTTTTAAAAATCAGAAAAATCTCTTGAAACCCTTTAAAATTATTATAAATATCGGAAAATTACATAAAATCCCTCGCTATTTTTAGAAATCTTTTAAAATAAGAATTTTTAAATTTAAATTAAAATTTTTAATATTCCTTCAAACCCCTTGAAACTCCTTCAAACAGTATTAAATTCCTCAAAATTTCACAAAAACCTTAAAAATCGCTTGAATTCGTCGAAATCTTTTAAAATTCTTTAAAAACTCTTAAAAATCCTCATAATTTAAAAATATTTATAATCCCTTAAAATTATTAGAAATCTTATCAAATTCCATGAAATCCTTTAAAATTTCCCAATATCTTTTAAAAATCGAAAAGTTTCTTGAAAACCCTTTAAAAATTAAAGCTTTTTGAAAATCCTTAAAATTTGACGAAAACTTTCGAAATCTTTGTAAATTCCACAAAATGTTTTAAAAATCATAAAAACCTTTTGAAATTCCTCAATGAAATTCCCTATAAAGTATTAAATTCCTTATTTAAATCCCACAAAATACATATTTTAAAAGTCATAAAAGTACCTTGAAGTCCAATTGAAATCTAATCAAAGTCGTGAAACATTCTAAAAATCCCCAGAAACTTGTTGAAATTCTTTAAAATTCTACGATAACATTTAAATTTCCATTATCTGCCATGAAATCTTTAAAAATTCCATAAAATTCACTTAAAATTCCTAGATTTTCAATGTACCTATTTCGAGTTTAGACTCGTGACAAAATGATTATTAACGAAACCAAATTAAAAATTTCAAATTCAATTCTCGTGTGGAGTGGAATTTACGATTCGGCAAGTATCGATTGTTGAAAATCACTACCGATAATTACACGGCGAATCAGGAGTGCGGAATAGACGTTACGATATTTCAACTTCGACTCCGACTCAATCATCTTTTTAGAATAGAGAAAATTATATTACATTATTATATATTCTTTTAATTGTCATTCTCACTTCATATATCTGCCAAAAATTGAAAATGTTTACATCGTGCGTAAAAGCATCAAGCCAAGCACGTGCACATTCTGTCTCTTTCTCTCTCTTCCTTTCACTAAAAACGAAGTCATGTCTTGTCATTCCACCTCACTAATTCGGTCTTCTGTGATGTACGATTACATAATCCTCATAGACCGAAACAGTTGGCAGAAATCCGATGCTACCGTGCGATCTTGTCTACCAACTCTCAAGAGTCGCATAAACCAAAGAAGAAATAAATTAATCAATAAGTAATGATATACATCCTCAAAATTGAAATGTCTCCAAATTTCAATGTTTTAGAATAAAATGATTTCTTTAGAAAATAATTTCTCTACTCAAATTCTAAAATTTAGCTTATTATTACGAGTCGAGGTCGCTTGCTATTAAGCAACGATGTTCATGTTTCTGAAACATCTACATTGGTCTGCACTTTAAAATTATATGCCATACACTTATACACAATTTAATCAAATGAACGAGATTTTACTAACGAGCTAAATCCATAGGTAAAAATGTAGCAATTAGCCTCTCCTACTTCCGCCGGAATTGTTTGTTTTTAATGAATTGAAGCATTCATGCACACATGTACAATATACAATATATATATATACAATTTTATATGTATATAATGTATAATGTATAATATATATGTATACTATATATGTATACACACATATATTTTTTATCTATATTGTCAACACGAGGCCTACCTTATCAAAGAGATTATTGGGAAGTTTTAATGAAGAATGTTTGAATACAAGCTGTTTATTCTATAAAATTGAAAAAATTAAATCTTTTATCAATAATCCATATCTGGATAGTCATTCATTATATTCCATTAATTTGAATTCACAAACATTTGAAATATATCTCGGGACCAAAGAACACTTATAAAATTTGTCATCCATTTATGTAATTGATATACATTTCGCATTAATCGGGGAAGAAAGAATTTAATTCTTTGAAAACAATTAAATTCCAATGGAAAAAGCTCAATGAAGTTCACAAAAATTACAAGGCTTTATCTCACATTCCCATCGAAATTCCAAACACCTGAGTTCAATTTAAATACATTGAATTCAAATGTCAAGACTTTTATATCAAGGACTATGGAACGTATTATTTTACATATTTATCTGTATAATTTATCCAGACAATATATCTCATTATCTACAAAACATTATATGATTCAAGTGTAATATTCGAGGTGATATTAAATAATCAGTATATAATTGATACTAATGATTCAATGATTAATGCAACTTTGACTATGTCCCAGAATACGATATATTTCAATATACTATGAACATTAAAAGAGATCCGCCACTGTGCGACTCATTTATTGTTTAAGACTTCGAAGGCAAATCAAGATGAAGAGCCACTCATTTTGTCTTGATTGTTTGTATAGATACCAAAGCGAGACCTTCAAAATGAGCCACACCGTGGGAGGAAAGGATGTCTTTGTGCATGTACCGCACAAATGTACTGTGTACATTTACGCGCAGTGGCGTAATCAATGCTGGGCCCCGAGGCATTAGATTTATCAAGCTATAATAAAAACATAGAGAAAATCTAATGTACCCAACAGCTCTGACTAACACCTGGAGTGCAAGTGAGATAAAGCATGGACAATGCACATCCTGTATTAAATTCATAAAGATATTTACAATTTAAAGCAGATATTAAATCAATTTAATGAATAGAGGTAAAATTTGCGATTTTTACGCATCCTTTGATAAATTATCGCTCACGCTAATGTTTATAGAATTTCTGATAAGCCATATCCTCTATTATTGTCATTTAGCTGCATTCACATCGAGTAAGCAAAACAATCTCATGAATTTTTGGCAACGTGTCCTGCGTTTAATTAGTAAATCAGTATGCCCCAATCTCTCTTTTTTTTTTTTTGCTTGGGAATGTATGTAGAAAGAAACATATTACCACTACTACAAGTAACAAGGGAATCTCATTATCATTACGCCACAGAGAAACGACCGTGGCCTCCACAAGACCAGCACTCACTATTATTATGAACTTTAAATCTAGCGCAATTATACTTATCTTAATTTACATTTGTAAAGCACTTTGTTTCTTTTCAAACTATATTCCATTTTCTCATGTTTTAAGTACCAGTATTACCTACTTTTAATTTTTTTTTCTTGAGGAATTTCACTTTGTTCGTATATCAATTGAGACTTATTTAAATATTGGCTTTTTACGCATTTGCCCGGTTGTTTAAATTTTCGAATACAATCCAAACAAGTTTTGAACGTTGAAGTGAACGAAATATTTTTTCTATAGTTGAATCCTTGAATCTATTTTCTTCGGAAATATAAGGAAGAATGACAATAGAAATTACAAGAAGTGCAATTTTCTTTTAAACAGAATTATTTTCAATGCAAATGAATTAATATTTTTAAACTGTTTCTGAAATTGTAACCAAAAAGGTGGGAACCAGTCTCAGGAATTTTTCAATGTTAAATTCAAAGAATTTATAAAAAAAAAAATTTTGCGATTTGAAGAAAAGGTGGGTAGATGGCCTCGATACAATCTCAGTATTTAATTAATCAGTATTTTATTTAATTTTATTTATATTTAAGATTGTTTAGATCTCCAAAGATTTCAAAAGATTTTAAAGAAATTTCTTGATATTTTATGAGATTTTAAGAATTCTTTAAGATTTCTAGAAATTTTTTTAAATTTTTAGGAAATTCAAAAAATTTTAAGAGATGCTGAAGAATTATTAAGAGAAGAGGTATTCTGAAGAATTTTGAACAGGTTTTTTGGTAATTTTTAGAGATTTTCAGGCATTTAAAACTATTTTAAAGTTCCTCGGGCAATAAAAGATGTAATTTAATTAAGAATTTAAGAATTTTAAGAGATTTTACCGAATTTTAAGTGATTTTAAGCGATTTTAAGTTCTTCATGGAATTTAAAAATAATTGAAGAGATATTTTTCATTTTTAAAAGAGTTTGTGAAATTTTTAAGGAATTCATGAGGGTTTAAAAGATTTTAAAGAGTATTAAGGGATTTTAAATATTTTATTCGAATTTTAACACATTTCAAAACGTTTTTATGATTTTTAAAAGATTTTGTGAAATTCAAAAGGACTCCAGAAAATTTTAAGAGATTTTAAAGAATTTTAAGGGATTTTAAAGTTTAGAGTTAAAATTTTAAAAAAATGCGTTCATATTTAAATGGTCAGAACATTGAAGTCAAAGATTCAAGAAAAAATTTATCATTAATTTAACATTTTCATATTTTGAAGAGAATGTGAATTAAAAATGTAGAATATACTTTGAGAATGCATGTAAATTAGAATAATATAGAACAATAAAGCATCTAATTTGCTCCAGTGGAGATAGAAATTGACAATGCCTTCATTGCGGTTAAGTCTGGTTATTAACGGCGTTACTACTTAGAAGTAGATGCGCTAGAAATGTCGTGCACGTAAGACTTGAACGATAAATCTCAACACGCCATGATTTGCACCTAACTCCATAATACGTCTATTATTACATTCTCATTTTTTATTGTTTTTATTTTAAATAAAGTTAACGTTAACGTAACGTTAAAGTAACGTTTTTAATTAAGTTAACGTTTTTTCTAAGCGAAATTGCATCCTGCCTGTATGACTTTCGTGGCAGCGATCGAAGAATTAAATGTCAAAAAGGTCACGGTCGCGAAACAGAATCCTATAATATAAGCTGATTCAAGCTTCAACAACGAAAGGATCGTATAAAGTATATATAAAACTTATAAAATTCAACATTTTGTTAAATAAATGATAAGCTTCAACTTGTTATAGAGTGAAATAAGTCTGCCAATTTTGATGAATTTATCTGCACACGTTTTGGATATTAAAAGCGTGAAATATGATATTCTGATATACGCAAGCGTCAGAATATACAAAATACTTCTTAGGAGACAATATATTTAATTTGTGAAAAAAGATTAGAAAATATTAACTATAAAGCCTAAAAAAAGTAAAATAAAGAAAAAAAAAATGAAAAAAGACAAATTACATTCTTACTTTTAACTCATGCGAGGCTTTTGTTATCTAAAAATAACAAACCATAAAAATTTTAACCGTTTTTTCTGAAGGAATGGACATTTTAGTGCAGGTTTTTTTTATCATATATACAAATTAACTTAATTGAAGAAATGGAAAGGTCTTTTTATGGTTTTCACTATTTCACACGCATGTTCATTCAGCTCTCATTTCCTGGGACATTATTTTCTGTCCAAGGACGCAGCTGATTCTAAATTATCATTCACCCACCGAAGTAGAATTGTTCACATTCTGGGTTAATGATACGTAACTAATTTTCATTTTGTAAAAGAATTTTGAAATCAGTGGACATTAAAAAAGTTATAATTAAGCCTGGTTAACATTTTCCATATACTGTTTTAATTCGCTTGAAATCTGTATACTGTAATGCATCTAATACTTATTGAATCAATCTGAATGAAGAACATTTACAATCAATAAGCATTCATTGATTAAATTCAAGGCAGTGAGTGATAGCTTCATGTGCGAAAACCGGAAGAAGTAAACAATAAAGGAAGAAATGATGGCAGCAGGCCTTGAATGAAGAATTATTTTGGAAGTCTTGCAATTACAAGTTGACAAGTTATATGCCTTTTACACCTGCTCGCTGATGACTTGAATTTGGACAGTTTAAGCCCCATATTCTAATCCTGTTATTTCTTGACTTCATGTTTTCTGCTTTCTAATCTCTGAATTTCAAAACACATGTGTTTTGCAATTTTCAATTTTTCAATTTTTTTTCTTCATTTTATGTTTTATGTTTTCTAATTTCTGCATTTAAAATCACATGCGTTTTGCAATTTTCAATTTATCAATTGTTACAATTTTTTTCAATTTTTTTCAATTTTTTCAATTTTTCAATTTTAAAAAATTTTTTTCACTTGCAATTTTCAGTTTTCAATTTTGATTTCTTGTTTTCTGTTTTCTATTCTCTGTATTTAAAAATACATGCGTTTGGCAATTTAAAATTTTTTTCAATTTTTCAAATTATTAAAAATATTCAAAAAGTATTTTCAATGAACATTTGAAGAAAAAAATTATTGGAAAAAAAATATATAGAAGAAGAATGAAATAATTTTGCGTTTTATTCACAAAATTGTAAAATAATTGACTTAAACAGTAAAAAAAGTCTCTATACAGTGAAATCCTTGAGTAAAAAACAATTTAGAACCTTTTGAAAGAGTCTATATTGGGTATAACGTTAATTCCGCTTTTTTAATATAGAAAAGTCAAAGGTTATTAACATCCGCTCTCCATTAATTTAATCATAAGCTATACAATATACAATCCCGTTTGATATCGCGGTCACGCAAAATTTTTTACACCGTATCACGGCAAATGATAACCTTTTGACGTTAAATTGGGTGATATTTCACTCGCATTCTAGTTTTTTTTTATTATGCACGTAACTCAGATTCATAAATATTTTTTAATGATACAGTTGTTATAGGATCGCGAAGAGAATTTCTGAAGGACATTTGGATATAATATTAAGTATTTTATCCAATTTAACATTTTCGTCCCAAAAATAAATTAAAAATAAATTAATTAATTAAATATAGTCCTAAAAGATACAGGACGAATTCCTTCATCAGGGTGGCAACATATCAAGGAAGTTAGGAAAGTCAGAAAAATGTCAAGGACATCAGGGAAATGTCAGGGAGATATGAGTATAGCTGTCAGGGGTAATATAAATTTATAATATAAATAAATATATAATATAAATATAAATAATAATAGAGTAGGATCACTTGTCGCGTCAATTTTCATTAATTATTTATTAGTTTATACTTTATTATTAATTTATTTAACATAATTTAGATCTCCAAAGATTTCAAAAGATTTAAAAAAAATGTCTTGGTATTTTATGAGACTTTAAGAATTTTTAAAAGGTTTTTGGGAAGGATTTCATGAAGTTTTAAAAGATTTTACAGAATATTAACGAATTTTCAATATTTTATTCGAATTTTAAAACATTTCAAAAGGTTTTTATGATTTTTAAAATATTTTATGAAATTCAAAAAGATTCCATAAAATTTTAAGAGACTCAGGAATTTTCCTAATTTACATTCTACCGAAATTCATTTGACCGACTATTCATTTTACCTAATTCATAATTTTACGAATTAGCGGTTCACCTAATTTCTATTTTTACGAATTATTATTACATCTAATTTTCAGTTTTTCGAATTACTATTAAACATAACTTTTATTTTTACGAATTTCCATTTACCTTAAATTTTATATTTTGATTTACCATTTGACCTACATTTTATTTTATCGAATTACCATTTGCCCTAATTTTTATAATTCCGAAGTATTATTTTGCATAATTTTATTTCTCCGATTTATTATTTGACATAATTTTCATTTTCCCGAATTACCTTTGGTCATAATTTTTATTGTTTCGAATAACTGTTTGACCTAATTTTAAATTTTTCGAATTTTTATGTCGCAGAGAAATTGGAAAATTAACTTTGGCCACCCTGCTAATGAAATAAAATGAAAAACTTGTATGTAATACTAGAAATTCGTCCTTTAAATATTCATTATTTATATTCTTCGAATTTCAATTTGCAAGTATCACAAAGTGCTGCTATAAGTCAATACACGACCAATGGTCAAGCATGAAATGCTTGCGAATGAACTATTCTTTAGCACGTTGACTCCGCCATATTGGCATCGTAAGCAGGAGTTTCAAGTTTCCTTTTCAGTATCAAAATAAACTATTTTTTTATTCCCTATCCTTTTTGAGATCTGAGACATGAAAATTATATCTCAAAAAATTATGTAGTCAAAGAAAAAAATTGCCACAGTAATATTATTCAGAAAAAATTACTACTATAATATCCAGGAACAAGAAACCGATCAGAAAATTCGAATCTGAGACTTTTGGAATCTGTATTCTTAAATAATAGGAAATTTCAGATTAAAAATTAAGCAAGGTAAATTATTAAACGACTTGCAACTTGTAAAACGAAACTTGTACTATTTTTACTATTTAAACTATTTTTAATTTATAATTAATTAGCATGGAATGACCCTATTGTTATTTAGTTTTTATATACGAATTTTCGTAAAAATACTTTCAACTCAACATATTAATTCCGAATATATTTAAATTTTAAATATAAAGGGCAAAGGGTTGACAAAATCTCAAATTGCATTTGCAATTCAAGAATTTTATTTATGAAACGTTGTGCTTTTTGCAAGTTATTTTCGTTGGCGAACCGGCGGTAGAAAAAAGAGCAACAGATGGATGAGGATGTGATTTACGAAGCACCGGATAGATGAATTCGAAGGACGCCGAATAAAAGTATCTTGGCTTTTCTTGACTACTCGGTATTTAGTAAAAAGAAAAAGAAAAAGAAAAAGAAAAAAAGAAAAGAAAAGAAAAAAAGTGATTAATGACTTTGCTTTGCCAGGCAAGTAGTGTTTCAAGAACAATCGCATCAGAACAACGACCAAAATGATTTAAGAAGTATAGACTTTAATTTGTTAAGAAAAATTGGATAAATGATTTAAGTTTCTTTGACGAAAGGATGAGTTTTAAAACAAAAGAATTGGGCAATTCAGCGAAGAGTTTAAATTCAATTTATCTCGTTAATAGAAGTGAACTTTACTTTCTTTAATTAAGCAACAATTAGTATTGAATTGGACTTTTAAAAATAATAATTGCATTTTTATCAAAATAAATGTTTTATTTGAGATAAATAAAAGCTTATATTAAAAAGAAATAAATATTGATTAAACCATAAGGGAGTAAACTAGGATCCAATCAACATTTCTTTCAAGTCGTACTATTCGATACAGTTTATGGGACTCATAAATTGTACCATAAATGAAAATTCATTAGTTTCGGTGTTGAGAAATTTCTCTACGTATTTTCAAATTAAATTCTATATAAAACTCTTTGAATCAAGGCATCAACACAAGTAACCCTCAGGGTATAGAAATTATTTAAATTAAGTATTGCATATTTTTCTGTAGGAAAATTTTCACCTATCATTTTCTGAGAAGCAGGAACCCAAAAAAAATGTTGCAATTTTTTCCACAAAATAATAATGTAGAAAAAAAAAATAATAATAATAGTAATAATGTCAGAATAAAAAAATTTTTAAGATATAGAATGAAATATTCTCTTATCTGATAAAGATTATAATCTTTATCAGATAATTATTAATATTAATATTAATAATTAATTATCAATAATTATTTATATAAAAGGTGTCATCCAAGCACTGTAGAAATTTGGATATGGTTCCAAGAGGGCTCAGGCTAGTTTTCCCTTTTTCTAGTCGGGCTCTAATGTGAAAAACTAGACAGGGCCCCAGTTGTAAATAGTATCTAGTCGGGCCCCCAGCAAATCCAGGCTAGTTTTCCCTTTTTCTAGTCGGGCTCTAATGCAGAAAACTAGGTAGGGCCTTAACCAGTAACTAGTCGGGCCGCCACCAGGCCCCCAATAGATACAGATTGGTTTTTTATAGACTAGAACAACTAGATCACACCACACGAGAATCCTAATTCAAGTAAGAAGAGATAAATTTTAAATAAATAAAAATAAATAGAAATTAATAAACAGAAATTAGATGGAGAAGTTTTATACAGGTACATATTCTAATTAGTATATGTATGTATTAATATGTGTATGCATAATATTAAAATTATGACAAATAACTAGAGTTTTAATGAGATTCGTCTTACAAGGCTTAATAAATTCAGAAGATGTTTTTTCTTTCACGTATCACATCTGAATTGATATTTTTAACAGTTAGACGAAGATAAAAGGTGCAAAATAATGCGCGTTAAAAAAAAAGTATGCAAGCTTCTATAGAGTTATTATTAATTATTCAGAGTGAGATTAATGAATTCGTTATGTTTAATAATAATACAAGAGTTTTACGCAATCCTGAGATGATGCCTTTCATTTATTATTAATTTTTACTAGATTTTTATATTATTTACTCGAATTGTATGAAATGTAAAAAAAAATAGAATAAATGAAACCCCTAATAATGAAAGCTTCGTATTTAAATTCAGTCCGAAATTTGTATCCGAACCAAACAGTTTCATTCCGACTTAATCCAAATCCGAATGAATCAGCCAATCGGAATTAATCCGAAATTTCAATCGGAATAAATCCGAATCAATCTGGATTGCTTTTAACTGACTTTCAATCTGAATGAATCCAGAATTTGTATCCGAACCAAACAGTTTCATTCCGATCTGATCCGAAGCCCATTCAAAAGCAATCCAAATCTTTAAGCCGAATGAATCCGTCAATTCGAATTAATCAGAATTAATCAGAAGCCCATTTAAGTGCAATCCGAACCTTTAATACGAATCGAAATTAATGAGAATTAATCCGATTCAATCCGGATTGCTTTTAAATGACTTTCAATCTTAATGAATCTGAATTAATCCGGTCTATCCAAATGATTCCGGAATTTATATCCGAACCAAACATTTTCATTCCGATCTAATCCGAAGAAATTTTTCATTCCGAAGCCCATTCAAAAGCAATCCGAACCTTTAATCCGAATTAATCTGAAATTTCAATCCGAATTTTTTTTTATTCGTTCGGATTGATTTTTAAAGATCTTCGGATAATTCGGATTGGAAACTTCCTTCAAATTATATCGAAGCGAAACTGTTTGCTTCAGATAAAAATTCCAGAATAATTAAAAAATTTCGGTATTTGAATCGAAATGAATTTCAATTCGAAGTTTTCACTAGTTATCCCCTTAATTTGGTTCCCATAATAACAATCCTGAATCACTAAAAAGTGAAATTAATTAATTATCTGGATATTAAAGACTGAAGTGTAGTGTTTTAATTGACAAGACTCCATGTGCGTTACCACGTGACGTTTCAGGCTGAATCGTGTACTCAGGTGCTAATTGGACGCGCACTTGTAATTCCAATTCCAAATTTTGATTACACAGTCGATGCAACAATTATCACTTAATATCCATAATTAAATTCGTGCATGAATGGAACTGCACGTGCGACGTGTCGAACTCGCGTGATCGTCATTGACATTAGAAGCGTATTAAAGCATGCTTTATTCGCCGCCTACCTTTAAATGAAAAAATTGACTCGTACAACAAGACTCAGATTTCTTCTTTGGTCGGCTGCCGGCGCGCGACTGTGGATAATTCACAACCGCAACCGGCCTAGATATATACGAGCTATTTTTAGCTCCTGTCGTCACTGCCGCGTAACGCGATTGGTCGCTGGTGACGTGACGCTGATTTCTGATTGGTTCATCGCAATTGTAACGGTGGAAGTGTAGAGGTGGAAGTTGGAAGTTTTCGCTGGGTGCGACTTCACAAACGCGATATTTGTTGACATCAAACTGTCAGGCGATGCGCGCTCCAAATTGCCGGTATTCTGTTTTATTGCGGATATCTATTTAAATTTGTTTAATTTAAAAGTTGGATATATTTATAAAAAATTAATTGTTAATCATTTGAAAAATGACTGATTCTGAAAGCCACTGGACAGTGGCATGCAGCAAAAGATCTCTATCTCGTTTCGTAGAGTGCGGCTGCGCACTCGTCGTGTAAAATACGAAAAGTATGGGCGTCATATTCGATTCAACTATATTAATCAAACTTCGTGACGTAGATAAATTTAAAAAATAAAAAGAAAGACTGCGTGAGAGAATGCACGTATGTGCGTGTCTCAAAAAGTATAGATTGTAAACTGTGCGGATTCATTATCAAGGGCATCAGAGATTCTGTGTTTGGTAGTATGAGTTACTATTTTGAAAAAGTATCGTTATAATTAACGGTAATGTGTTACTTTTTGGTGGGAGTAACGGTATTATGATGTGTTAATTTTTATCGATAACGGGGAGAACATTGAGAACAGTTTATATATTTTTTTATTTTTTTGCAATTTCTGAATATTTTTAACATTTAGGGCATGGCTTCTAGCCCCCCCCCCCCAAAAAAAAAAAGCCCAGATTTGTAAATACCAAAAACTTGGTTCCTATTTAAACATTTGTTAATAATGTTTATATAATTAATAAATGAAGTATTCAAATAATTTATAATGAAATAAAATAATTTTTTAATTATTATTAACCTCTTCGCTTGAGAATGGAGGGGAAAAGGTAATTATTTCGTACTCCCCCCCCCCAAAGCCCTTGTCTGAATCCGCCGCTGGGGAATTCATTATAGGAAAATAATTAATTTTTTTAATCGAAAATAATTACAGGAAACTTATTACTGACAAAATATACAAAAATAATTATAGATTAATTAAATAATTATAGGAAAATCTTTATAGATACAAAATCGTTGATTTAATCAGTGAGGATTTTCACTGATACACTATACAATCTCACTGATTGAAATAGATATAGAAATTATGATTTTAAATCGTTATGCTTATTGGTATTAGTTATTCCGAAAATTATTGTACTATAATTTTATCATGATTATGGAAAAATGATAGTAAAATCATTATAGAAAAATCATAAAATTTCAGTATTATTTATTTCTATAATTATTTTTTCCTACAATTTTCTTGGTTTTATATAAGAAAATATTTATAAGAAAATCATTATAGAAAAAAATGTTAGGAAATTATTTTTTCTTCCTGTAATATTGTCGCGATTATATGCAAATCATTGCAATATTGTATTAATAATATTTATTTCTGTACTTACTTTCCTAAAATGATTTTCCTATTCCTGATTTTCCCAGTTCTATTTTATGGAGAAATATTTTTTTAACTAAAAATAATACATATAAAAAAAATAAAAAATAAAATTAATAGAATTAATAAAATAAATAAATAACAATACATATACCTATTTTTTAATTTTTAAGTTTTCTAACTTATACAGTAAAAATTATTCACTATATTTATTTATATTTTAATAATCTATTTAAACGTGTTAAAAAATGCAGTAATCCCAACTAATATTGAGAAGAATATATTACAGTCTTACTGATGAAATCTATTCAAATATGTAAATTAAAATCATTTTAATTCTAAATAGAGAGAGGCAGACTTGGATTGATTAGAATTGAAATTGCACAACTTATATTTCACATGAAGGAAGTAAAATAATTTATTACACATATTTTGTGAACTGATTAGAAGGAATTAAATAAATTCAAAAAATGGCCTCTTTTGCAGAATATAAACGGCACTGACGGAAATTGAAAAATGGTAGAATACCTAAAGAGACCAATAAATGAATTTAATAAATTTAATGAATTCCTACCAATAAGCGTCAAAATTGCACAGTACTGTTTACTGAAGGGAATTAGAAAATTCAAACTTGCAAAAAAAATAGAAATAGGAAGATATTATATTTGAAAATAAAATAATATAATCATTATTTATATTAATATATACTTGAATTTAAAAAATGTACTAATTTAATTTAATTATATTAATTATATTAATTATGTTCAGGATCTAGGAGAATTTAAACTTTCAAAGTTATATTTCAGAGAAAAGGATTAAAAATAATTTGATATCGATATTTTCTCAAGGTATTAGAGAGAGCTAAATGCATTTTAGTAAAGATAGTTTTTAAAGATTTCCGGACGAACTAGATAAATTAAAAATATATATGCTGCATTATGAAATTAAAATCAATTTAATATACATAATTTAAGAAGGCACTGAAAGGAATTAAATCAATTGGCCGCTGTGAGAACTGAAGGGAATTAAATTCCAAATTCTATTATCCCCTACTTACGCATAAAAGCTTGGAGGATAAATCAGATTTTATTAAATAAGACAAAAAAAGGTCATTTTTACGTTGAACTCGAAAAATCTGAATTCTTCTGTATTACCCGATATAGAGATTTCGTAGAATTTTAAAGAAATTTTAAAGAAAATTTAAAAAATTTAATTAAAAATATCAGTAATTAAATTAAATCAATAAATAATAATAATAGTTAATAATATTTATATGATTAATTAATTAATTAATTAAAAATAATTATTATTATTCAATAATAATATTTAAAATTATTATAATTTAATTTTATTTACATTTTTTAAAATACTTTATTAATTTTGATTAATTAATTTAAAAAAAATTTTTAATTTTAAAGGAATTTTAAAGACTAAAGGATCGCAAAAGATTTTTAATGTTTTTAAGAAATTATAAGGGATATGAAGAAATTTATAGTGATTTTAAGAAATTTCAAGGGATGCAGAGATTTTGATTGATTTAAAAAATTTAAAGGGATTTTCAAAAGAGTTAAATATCTAAACGTTTTTTCAAAGATGTCACAAGACTTCAAGGAATTTTATTTTTAACAAATTTCAACGGATTTGAAGGAACTTATTCAAAGAAAAAGTGAATTTATTAAATAAACTTATTTAAACAATTATCAATTGTTATTAAATGTCTAAATCGGGTAAGTGACATTTGTCTATAATTTTTGGCCGATTCAGTAGAAAAAACTTTATTTTTGTCATAATAAATATCTGATATGGCCAATTGTTTATAAAATAACAAATTATTCATTGTCTTTCATGAATTTAGTTAAAAATCGGTTTCTGTCTATAAATGATTCATATTTAGTGCGAATCAATTGACGAATCACTGTCAATCCCCATGAATGCACTTTCACTCACTTATTTGGTTATAACAAGTTCAATACATTTTTAAACAATAGCTAAGCTATTGGAAAACTTTTCTGGATAGTGATTCATTGATTCTAGCTATTTTGGATTGAATCTAAGTATTTCTCGAAACCCGGTGTTCAAAAAACAAAATTTTTTTTTTCATTTTTGTTAATAAATAGAAAAAATTTTTTTTTCAAAATATGGATCGACTGTTTTATGCGAAATTTTATAAGCTTTAATTTAAAAAAAAAGGTTCAAATCGGTTCAGAAAAAGTTTCTGAATATCAATTTGTCCGCGAAATTTTTTTTCACGCGTTCTCCAAACCGCGAAAACTTTTTTATATTATTTTTTATTGTTGTCATTATTATATTTTTCACTTTAAATAGCACTTGCTGAGTTACTACAAGACAGAATTAGGTTAAAGGCAAACTATTGCTCGAAATCTAATCTCAAATCAGGAACTTTGTCCCTGGAATTTTATCAGCTTGCCATAATCGTTTCCAATTTACACCTTATAAAAATAAAATCGCAAAGATATAAACACATTTATATCTTGGAAAACTTTTAATATATAAAATTCTCTGTAACGTTTATAGTGATTTCTTGATTGACGATTATAATCAATATTATCATTATATATTGTTTTACACATTCTATGACCGATGGCCGAACAATTTGCTTCGGGAAAAATGTATGTATGTATGTATATTGCTTGCATGTTTTAGGCCCATCCCTCGACAGCTAATCTTCTGTGAGTAATTTTAGAGCGTGATTTTCATATAATGACGCTGTCATGAATCTGTATGATTTCATTTATAAGAGAAAAAAGAGGCACGCCGCCGCACCGAACGCCGATCGACTTCAAGGCTTTTTGAAAGCTCAATTGTAAATTAATAACGCGGCAAGTCGACTTCCACCCTATATATTATTAAGTTTGTCATAGGCCTTTTTTTTTCAAAGCTAAAGATGGCATACATATATGCATAATGACATACCTGTGTAGAAATTTCCCTATCTTTGCCCATTTAAATTACTTTTCTAGCGTGGCCCAGACTAGAAGTTCTATAGTCTAGAAAAAACTAATCAGGGCCCTGTCTGGCGCTGGTGGGAAATTTCTTACGAATTTTGAGCATTTCTACTTGAAATCGTCCCACCCGTGTAAAAATTTCGATAGGGGTCTTGTGAGGGCCTCACTAGTTTTACATTTTTTAGTCCGGGCCCTGATTAGAAAAACTATTCGGGGCCCTGATAGGGAAAACTAGTCTGGGTCCAAGCTAGATCGAAACGCTTTTGCCAGTTATGCCCGGACTAGATTTTCTAGTAGGGGGTTTTTTCTAGACTAGGACTTCTAGTCCCGGCCACGCTAGAATCCTACTTTAAATGGGGAAAGATAGGGAAATTTTTACACGGTCAAATGCATAACTATATATATATATATATATATGTTTATAATAAAAATATATATCGCGGGGACCTGATTAGGGCCACAGCAGAGCCCTTTCATTGATAGGGTTGTGGAAGGGCGATTCCCACCAGGCCCCTACTAGAACATCTAGTCGGGGCATAACTGACAAAAGTATTACGATCTAGCTGGGGCACCGATTAGTTTTCCCCATTAGCATCCGACTAAAAGAAGGGAAAACTAGTGAGGCCCACAGTAGACCCTTATCGAAATTTCTACACGGGTATTTAATTTTACAAGTTTTATGTACTTTTATAATTTTCGTAAAATTCATTTTTCCACTATAACTTCTCAAATATTGAAAATTTAAAGCTGATGTAAGGAAAACGAAGATTCCTTTCATCGAGACGAATCGATTGACCTGTATGATGAATGTATTTAATTGAGAAATAAGAAAGTTATGGTTAAAAAAGTTAGTTTTAAAAAAGTAATTTTTCGACTATAATTTCTGAAATAATTAAAATTTAAAGCTGATGTAAAGAAAATGAAGATTCTTTGTGTCTAGACGAATCGATTCACCCAAAAGATTAATGCATGTTATAAAAAAATAAGAAAGTTATGCTTTATTGTAATTTTCGAAAATTAATTTTTTTAATATAACTTCTCAACTAATCAAAATTTAATGCTGATGTAAATAATACTTAATGCTTCCTCTATGAGGAAGCAAATCATATTTGCTTACAGGAAGTAAAGTGCTCATTGAATGAGTACAAAAGTTGATACAACTTGATAGCTAGTTTATATAGTTGCTCATTTTTGCACACCTTTTGCTAGTAGAAAAAATAATTGAAAATTTTTAATTCTTGAAATATAAAATCTTGTAATTCTTTATCTAATTTTATAGAAATCTTCATGAGTTTTATAAAATTCCTTAAAATGTCTTTTATCATCCTTCAAAGTTTGGTGAAATTCCTTTAAATTTCGTAAATTCACTTGATATTTCTTAAAATTACTTAAAATTACTCAAAGTCCTATAAAGTCGATCTCTTAAATTTCGATCTTAAAATTTCTAAAAATCTAAAGAAATTTTGTAAAATCTATTGGATCCATTCAAAGTCTTTAAAATTACTTAATATCCCATAAAATATCGTAAAATCCCTTATAATTACTTGAAATTTCATAAAATATGGACAAATCCCTTAAAGTTATTTGAAATCCTATGAAATTTCATGAAATCTCTTAAAATTCCTGAAAATTCCATGAAATTTCGTAAAATTCCCATACAATATCTCAAAATTCCTTTAACATCCTTCAGGATTTTAAAGGACATCTAGGGACTTTAAGTTTTATCGTATAATTTAAAGAATTTCAAGCAGTTTCTAAGAAATTTAAGAAGTTTTCACGAATTTTACATGATTTCAAGAGAGTTCTATGAGTTTTAAAGTATTTTATGGGGTTTTAAGGATTTTAATGTTAGGTAATTTTATTTGTTTCTCTATAATTTTTAAAAGATTTTGTAGAATTTTTAAGGATTTTATGGAATTTGATAAGATTTCTAAGAATTTTAAGAGATTCTAAATGTTAAGAAATTCCAAGAGGTTTTTAGGAATTTTTAGAGATTTTCAGGAATTTTAACTTGCGTTTCATTTTAGTGTCCTAAAATGAAGGTAAAGTTCGTTGACCAGCCATTTTTGACAAAAATTTAAAAAAAAATTTCATTTTAAACATTTTTTAAATCAATTTTTTTACTTTAGAAATTCTGTTTACGGATATTTGTAGTACATAAGTAGTCGAACAATTTATCATTATGACTTTTTTCAATAAAACAAAAATTGTCAGACTTATAACATTTCGAAAATTCAAAAAAATTAAAGAAAATTAAAATTATAAGCTAAATAATTATTTAGCTTATAATATAAATACCTAATAGAATCACAATAGAAACCTAATAAGTCGTGGTTTCTACTATAGTTTCTATTAGGTTTTAAAGCGGGTTTTGTTCCCGGATCCTATGTGGTTAATAAAAACGGTAAATAAAAACTTTCTAATTGATGGATCTTATTAGGCTTGATCTTCTTTCTATTCGGTTTCTCATCGCATTTATTAGGTGCATATTAAATTCTTATGTGGTTTTGATTAGGATCTAAAGTGTTTGTATTCGGAAATGGTAATTTATTACTGATTGGTCCTAATTGGCACCAAAAAATGTGGGATTGGAAAAATTAAAGGATTTCAAAAGTGTACAAAATAATTCAGAGATTTTAATTTTTGAAATACATATAAAAACTTGTAGTTCCTAGTCTTTGGAATCTCAATAAATTTGTAAAATCCATTTAAATTCCTTAAAATTATTTAAAATCCCATTAAATCCCATTAATACCCAAAATATCTAAAATCCAATGAAATTTTTTTGAATCCCTTCAGATACCTTTAAAGTTTTTAAAATCTCTTAAAATTCCACAACATATTTTATACATATATCGTTAAATCGTTTAAGATTTCTCAAAATCCCATGATCTCTTAAAATTATTTAAAATCCCATGAAATCTCATTAACCTGGTAAAATCACTTAAAATTTCTGAAAATCAGAATAAATTTCATAAAACTCTTTGAAATATCGTCAAATCCTTTAATATTTCTAAAATTTCAATAAATTTTGTAAAATTCGTATTCTCTATCTTAATAATCTTTTTGAAAACGGAAATAGTCTAAAGATTGTTTTCAAAATATAGGATTGGATTAAGAATATCAACATAAGAGTTCCAAAAAACATTTCTTCTTTCTATTCACTTACTAGCAGAAATTTACCCGGAGCTACCTGGGATTTTAAGAGTTTTTAAGTGTCAAAGGGATTACATAGAGATTTTAGTGATTTTAGGGAATTTCAAGATATTTTAAGGAATTTCATTTGATTTTAAGGAATTTTATAGAATTTTAAGCGACTTCAAGAGATTTGAAGCAACTTCAAAGGATTTTTAAGAGTTTTTCAAAAAAAGATTTATACACACAAAAAAATGCCTAGTTAAGTTAACTAGAATTTTGGGTTAATTAAATATATATTTTGGGTTAAATAAATATATAATTTATTTATAATTTAATTATTTATTTATTTAATTTTTATTTTTATATCAGATTTCATTCAAGAAATTTTAACGATTTTCATCAGATTTTAAGTGACTTTAAGGAATTTCAAAGGATTTCAGAGGATTTCGAGATATTCTAAGAAATTGATTCTAATTTAAAAGAAATTAATGAAATTCTTTAAACTTTAATCAAATCTCGCGTTATTTGGCTCAAAATTTAAATTTTCTATTCTTCAAGAAAATTCAAAAAGTTGTTATGCCAATCCTGTAGAACATTCATGAAGCAAAATTTTTCATGTCTTAACTTTTTTTCATATCGTGGGTTATTTAGCTTTAAATAATTTTTTTTTACTTTTTAAGTACTACAAATGTCCGTACATAGAATTTGTAAATTAAAAAAAATTGATTTCAAAAATTTTGAAAATACTCCAAATTTTTAGCCAAAATAGCTTTTCATAAATAAATAAATAAATAAAATATATTTTGCACAACAAAAATGACAATGAGAGGCAAAATTACTATATTGCCCCTCCGTCAAAACTTCCGGTGGGGTAGATGCCCCCTCTGCCCCTCCCCACACAAATCCCGATTACTACACCACCGATAGAGATTCGAAAGATTCAAAAGATTCAAAAAATTGAAAAGGATACAAATAGATAGACTTTCTATCTTTTTGCTTCTGACAGGGATGTCTTAATATAAAACTTTTATGGCTGCAAGTTCCACTATCAAAAATATTAATAGCACATTTTAAATATAAAAATTGAAGTTGTAAGGGAATTTGTTTTGAAATTTTATCTAGCTTCTCAAATGAAATATTTTCTCTGATAATAGAATACTATAATATCATAAAATAAAATGTTGATTCTCTTAATTTATTATATTAGAATTATAAAAAAACCTTTGTTTTATTAAATTACATATTTAAAATTTTAAATTTTTGACGTCTGAGAGGCAACGAAAATTTCCCGCTCTAATTTGAAATTTGTGGTACGATGTGCCGAGCAGTTGGCACTGCTGACTACGTCACACTACAAATAAAAATGGCGACCTCCTTGGTTCGATACGAAAATGTTTAAAAACAGTTTTAAGTATTACAAATCACGAAATCCACCACCTGATCTCAAAAATGTAATTGATTTTAATAACCCGGATTTTTCCAGAGTACGTAATCTGCAAATTCTGCTGCTATCTCTTATTTTTTTTGATTATTTAATGATATTTTTTATTTAGGTTAGAACCATATCCATCACTGATGTAAATAAAGAATATAATATAGAAAAATTGGGTTTAAAACCATTAAATGAATGGGATATTTACGAATTACTAACTGTTCCAGGTATGTAAATTTCTATTATCAATAATTAAAAAATATCATCTCTAAAAATACAGCTGTGCTGTTTATTCAAAAAGATGTATTGTTTATAGTATTTGTCACAATATAATCTAATCCAAATTTTAATTATCAAAGATTATTCGTAAATTGTTACTTTACTGGATTTCAATTTGCATTCGGATGTTTTAATTTTCAGTCTACTGTATCAAAATTTTTTTTCCAGGGCTAATTTATATCGCAAATCCTTTCACTGATCATGGTCAACGCTATTGGATTCTGAAATGTATCAAAGATTTCTCGAGAAAACCTAATAAATTAAATCTGGATGCTCATTCTTTACTTTGTGATAATGAAACTTGGTGGGAAGCCTGTTTTAAGTAAGACTGAATTAATATATAACAAGACAAATAAGTAAGATACATTTTGATAAAACCAACTGTCTAAAAAAAACATTTTTCCTAAACCAGAGAACCAGACAGAGGGCAAAATCTTTTGCCGAAACTTCGATGGGCAACACAAGGATATCACCACAATTGGGACACAAAACACTACTCAGAAGATTCGAAAACAGAAATGTCTAAAGACCTCTCAGACTTGACGGAGTTGCTAGCTAAAGCTTTAGACTTTAATGAATTTAAAGCAGAAGCAGCTATTGTCAACTACTACAGAATGAATTCTACTTTGGCAGGCCATACGGATCATTCAGAAATAAATGTGGAAGCTCCTCTATTTTCAATCAGCTTCGGACAAACGGCTATTTTCCTAATTGGTGGACTTTCTCAAGAAGATCCTGCGGAAGCGTTATTTTTACGCAGTGGAGACATCGTCGTCATGTCAAAAAAGTCTCGACTAAGTTACCACGGTGTTCCTAAAATTCTGCCAGCAGAGTTTCAACCCTGGGAATACAATGACAATCCTGATCCAGACTCTAGAATAAATGAGGAAGATTGGTGCAAAGCGAAATCTTACATCAGAGAAGCTAGAATAAATTTAAACGTGAGACAAGTTTTAAAAAGTGGACAGTCTAAATTGTATTAAAGTTTTGTGTAAATTGAGTCTGAAGAGTATTTTTAAATACATTCAAAATGAGGTTTGGATAAAAAAGCGTACAAGTTATGTGTTTCTCGTAATCGATGGTTACCTTGATCAGATTAAATCTAAAAGTATTTCTAAAGTTTATCTATATAAAAATTAAAATTATCTAAAGTTTTTTTAATGACTTTTGAAAAACGTTAGAAACGTTGAGAAAATCCCAAGCGATCATTGCCATTTTCATGAAAAAATCCTTTCCGGACTTTTCGAGTCGCTCTTCCTGATTTGTCCAGTACGCTCCTTCATTTTTCCAAGAACGAATTCTTATATTCGAATTCGTTTCATCAGCAACTTCTGACGAAACATAGGGTCTGAATAAAATCTGAAGTGCCTCTTCAAGCGCTGGGTTGAGGAGAAATTCTTTCAAAATTGAGGATTCCTTTACATTCATGTTTCAAACTGATGATAAGTCACTAAAATACGAATTATCTTTACGTTTATTTAAGCCTCTAATGTCAAAAGTATGAAACGTCTAGAAAAATAAACCAACCTTTCTTTTACACGTATATTACTTAGATAGCCAATGTTCAATCGCATTAAAATATCATTACAAGCTTGTCTCACGATTCCTGGTTGCCAGACACTTTTTTCAGAAGATTTTACTGCACTTACGTCGATCCTGATCGTGTTCTTTGACTTGCTCTCGTGCACACAAAAATATCGATCTTCATTTGTTAAATGAGTTTTGAAAAACTCTTTCAGTTCTTTAAATGATTCATTAGAATCGGCGTAATAGTAAAGAGTCATTAAGGTAACTTTAGAAATACTCTTAGATTTTTAATAATTGTAATTAATAATTTTGATAGGCGTTTTCCAAATTTATTTGTGCTCACAGATCATGACAGATGCCATATAGAATTTTTTTTTGAAATGACTATCGTTTGATTCTAACATTCTACTGTTCCCTTTTTTTATATTACACTAGCACTTGTGATATTTCTTAAAATTACTCAAAATCCCATTACATCTAATTAAATCTCTTAGAATTACTGAAAATCTACTGAAATTTCGTAAAAACCCATGAATTTTTTAAAAGTCTTTAAAATTAATAAATATCCCATAAAATATCGTAAAATACATTAAAATTATTTAAAATCCCATGAAATGTCATGAAATCTCTTAAAATTCATGAAAATTCAATTAAATCTCGTAAAATACCTTGAAAGTCCTTAAAATAAGTTAACATAACAAATATCTTACAAGTGTTTAAAATTTCATGAAATCCCTTGAAGCCATTAAAAGTCTTTAAAATTACTTAATACTCCATACAATATCTTAAAATTCCTTTAAAATATTTCAAAAATTTTGTGTAATTCCTTTAAATTTCATACACATATCACTTGATATTCCATGATGTTCAATAGAATTTCTTAAAATTACTTAAAATACTCAAAATCCCATAAAGTCTCATTATATCTTTAAAAATTCTTTAAAATTCTTCAAAATCAAATATATTCTCAACAAATCCCTTACTGAAAATAAATGTCCTATAAGGGCGTTCGACTTGAGTGTGAAGGTCAAAATTCTGTTCTCCATTTTACTCAACGAAAATTATAGATAAATATTTTTTCGCTCTATAGCGCTAATCTTTTTTCAAATATAAAATTGCATACACAGCGAAAAAAATCTTTAATTTCGATAGTTTTTGCACAAAATGAATAATTCAAAATCTAACTTCGAAATTCAATTTTTTTATTTTACTTAAAAAATATTTGAATTAGATATTTTATCACTCTGTACGCATAATTCTAGGTACAAATTGATTAATTCTACGGAGGGAAAAAATTACAAATTTAATATTTATGGAGTAAAATGAAGAAATCGAATTTTGAGATTAGAACTTGTCTCCAACACCCTTAAAATGACTTAGAATCTAGAAATTACTAGAATTCTGGAACTAAATGTCTTTAAAATTACTTAATATCTTACTTAAATCATAAAATATCTTAAAGTCGTTTAAAATTATATACTTAGAATCTGCCAAAATATCATCAAATCCAATAAAATTACTTAAAATCCCATGAAATCTTATGAAATCCCTTGAAATTTCTGAAAATCCAATGAAATCTCATAAATCCTATATGAAATACCGTTCAATCTATGAAAATCATTTAAAATTCCAAGCAATTTCGTAAAATCATTTAAAATTTCATAAAGTTCCTCGAAATACCGTGAAATCACTTAATATTTCTAAAATCTCAATAATTTTCGTAAAGCGCTTTTAAATTTCTTAATATTATTCAAGATTCCATGAAATCTCATTAAATCTCTTAAAATACCTAAAAATTTAAGGATATTTCGTAAAATGCTGGATCCAAGTGTTAAGCTCAAAATTTTATTCTCCATTTTACTCAACGAAAATCATAGATAAATATTTTTTCGCTCTATAGCGCAAATCTTTTCTCGAATCTAAAACTGCGTACAGAACGAAAAAATATTTTTAGTTTTGATACTTTTTGCGCAAAATGAGAAAATCAAGATCTAACTTATGAAGTATACTTTCCAATTTTACCCGATGTAGCGCGCGCATCGGTTCGGTTCGTTCCACTGTTCCGTCCGTCATAGTTCATAAACTTCAGTCCACATTCCCACTGTCAAAGTCAGCTGATCAATCACATTTTCTGTCTGCTTGCTTTTGTGAAAAAACATGTCTGGAAAAGATAGGCTTCCGATTTTCCCCTCTCGGGGGTAAGTTTTATATTATTTATGTTCAAATAATCTATATAAATAACGCTTAAAGCCTTCCCTAATGTCTAATCTAAATCTATTTCTTGTCTATGTGAAATCTCTGGTTAAAAAATCACGTGTAAAAAATGGGTGTCACCCTACCTTGAAAACGTCAATACTAATATTGTATTTTCCAGAATAAATCATAATTTTCAAAGTGTTTTCCGACTTTTAAGGATTTTTTTATAGTCTGAATGACAAATTTTCAAAGTGTTAGGCCTTTGTATAAATATTTCGAATGTGAAATCAAAAGTGAATTTTTTATTTTTTATTGATAGTTTACGGCGTCATGTTTTTAGTAATATTTATCAGAAATTAAAAAAAGGTTGTGCCAAAATTAGAATAGAAAATTTATCAAACATATATATCTAAAGATCTCAAGACACGTTTTATTATGTTCCAATTAATTTTTTCATAACACTTTCAATATTATTATTATTATTATGCTGGACAGCTTAATTATTATTATTGCTTTTATAAACTTCAATATTATTTCTTGTAATTTATGAATATTTTTAATTTTAGAGCCCAGATGTTAATGAAGTCGCGTTTGGCTGGAGCGCAAAAAGGTCACGGATTGCTTAAAAAGAAAGCAGATGCATTACAAATGCGATTCAGGATGATTTTAGGAAAAATCATCGAAGTGAGTATAAACACCACTGAAATAAGCTTAAATAATCTTTAAAGATTTATGTTAGTTAGAAGCAGATAGACAATTCTCAATCATAATTAAAAAGTGGATTAATATTAATTAAAGGCTTAATATAAATTTTGATTCGTTAATTTGCTTTCAGACAAAAACTCTAATGGGGGAAGTAATGAAAGAAGCGGCCTTCTCCCTCGCTGAGGCAAAATTCGCAACTGGAGACTTCAACCAAGTCGTTCTACAGAATGTAACGAAAGCACAAATTAAAATACGTTCCAAGAAAGATAACGTTGCTGGTGTGAATCTTCCAGTATTTGAATCCTATCAAGATGGTACTGATACATACGAGCTGGCTGGTTTGGCTCGAGGAGGCCAGCAATTGGCCAAATTGAAGAAAAACTATCAACGAGCAGTGAAGCTTTTAGTAGAATTAGCTTCGTTACAAACAAGTTTCGTGACTTTAGATGAAGTCATCAAGATCACGAATCGTCGTGTCAATGCCATCGAACACGTTATCATTCCAAGAATCGAGAGAACTCTTGCCTATATTATTTCGGAGTTGGACGAGTTGGAGAGAGAAGAGTTCTATCGATTAAAGAAAATTCAGGACAAAAAGAAGATAGCAAAAGCAAAGGTGATTAACGTCAAATACATCCTTAAACTAACTTTTCTAAATCTTCTTTCAATAATTGAAAATATTTATTTTTATTTAATGCAGACCGAGGCTCACAGATTGGAGATGATAGCCGCCGGGAAACACGAGGAAGCTGCCAATATGCTAGAAGAGGGCGATGAAGATATTCTCTTTTAATCACAGTAAATATTAAAATAAATACATTCATATTTTTCGACATAATGGGCATTACGAAACGTTCGCGACGAAAAGAAAAAGTATCGTACGTTTCGTAACAGATTAAAATGTTAAATTATACTTGTACGATTTAGTCCACGGACAATATTAGTTTCCAAGTACAGATTCGTACAAGTATCCGAATAAAGAAACTTCAAAATTAATTATCATTGTCAGAGACAATATTTCCATTTTCAAATAGGTGTGTACATTAAGCAAAAATTGCGGTAGGAATTTTAGTAATCTCTTATTTAAATCGTCAAGCCCAATCTGTACCGCGATCTGTTATTTCGTTAACTCTTTTGTGTATTATTCAGTTAATTATACAAAAAAAAAATTGGCCAAGTATTTTCTTTGTAGAAAATTTAACAAAAGTATTCCAAAAACACAAGTCAATTGTGTTGAATTTAAAAAGTATCTGCTGTATTTAATTACAGCTTGTATATTACAGTGATATATCATTTAAGAAGAATAAAAAAAAATATTAATGTTAGATCTGAAGTTTTCTTTTCTATACCCATTTAGAATAAATAATATTTTTTATTCTGAAGGAAGGGAGGGATTTATTCAAGATCATCTTGATATAATAATAAAACTTTTAATTCCTGTTATTTTATAATAAGAATTGAACAACAATGTGATTACGATACTTATGTAGGAATGATTAATTAAAAACCTATTTACAAGAAACTCACATACAAAATGATTAACAGTTAATAATATGTATACTTTACAATAAAATCTATATTAATAAGTCAGTGATTTTCAGAATCTTAAATTACGCAATTTCCTTTTATATAAAAAATTCTTCTCGCCAAAGTCTATTCCTTTTGTACAAAAACTTTAATAAGGCGCACACCTCTCCTTTTCGGTTCTTTAATTAATAATAAATTATAAAACAGTTATTCTATCTGTAATTTGATCGGTGAAACGTTCGACACCGATCCTATTTCGAGAAATCACCCGATCATGTTTGAAAAACTTCTAAACTAAGAGTCTTTCATTTCACAGCAGTAAAGAGAATTAACTTAAATCATCTGCGCGAAGAAAACCGCGAACGTACTTCATTACGATATTAGATAACGACGTTTATACACCACATTCATGGTGATATTCTCTGTTATATGTATAATTTAATCTTACGACACTATCTATTTTACAACAAACTTTAAGAAATTAATGATAATTCGTTTGATGAATTTCAGTTTTAAAATATATTACAGAATTTCCATATGGAAATGTGACATTATTGCACTCTAACTATGATAAAGAATATTTTAATTACTAATACTTAAGCTCTCTAGTAAAAATATAGTTTTTTAATTCATTTAAATTTCCTAATAAACGAACTATGCTAGTTTTCAGGGTGATTTTTAAAAATCTTGAACAATCAATATGTAAAAACAAAAAATGAAGACTTCGTTAAAATCTTATGGCACGTCATTGTTACTGATTTAATTAGATGTTTAAATTGCATTGTACAAGTTATTATTTTCTTTAAAAATCAATTTCTATTAAATTTTATTTCTTACAAATTCATTGGATACTACGAAACAAAAATTTAAAACAAACTTTTTGAAAATAATTTCAGTTTTCTGAATATTTTAAGGGAAGGTGATATTTTACCATAAGAGCAATTTAGTTTTCTCAACTTTACATACGTAATATTAAATATTGTTTGATAAAACTAGATAAGTTATAAGTTATCTAGTTTTAGCAGAAAATATTTATTATAATGGTTGTAAAGTTGAAAAAAGTAAATTGCTCTCATGGTAAAATATCACATGTCCTTTATAAAGCTACGTAAAAATTTCAGTCGTCATACCCGCTAATAAGGGTTAATTACAGAAAAATTAATATTTTCAGATTTCAGCATAAAAGTGAAAAAAAAAAATATATGTGTGGAATATAAAGTTTGAAATTCCAATTCTAATTAATTAATTACCGGGTAGTACAAACTTTTCTGTTCAAAAAGTTCTAAGGGTGTAGGACCCAAATTCTAATCTAAAAATTCGATTTCCACATTTTACTCAACAAATATTAAAATTTCAATTTTCTCCCTCTGCAGAATTAATAAATTTTTAAAGTTGGAACATTTTATTTTCGACTAGACTTTTGTAGTGGCCAAAAGCTTAATGTAATGAGCTTTTTGAGTGATTTCAAATTCCTGGGCTGGCATGAAACACTGTGTTTGGATCTTTGGGTTGCGGATCTTTTTCATGAAACTTCTACTAATCAGAATTATGATTAACAAAGTAATAGTTATGACAGCAATGATAACAAGAACCCATATTTCTGAATTTTGTTTCAGCATTTGAACTTCTACGCATCTATACCTCTCGTGACTGGAAGTAGTTATTGTTTCTCCAGCAATTTCATCTAGACTCGCACAAACTTTATAATGTCCTGGTAATAAACCCGATAGTGTAATGAAATTCGAGGAACAATTCATTTTTTTTCGATGGACAGATCCACTTTCTGTTGCAAAAACAACGACTGAGAGTTCACATCCGGTACCAGCTGGGATCTCTGGTGGGAGGGAGAGATTTACATCAACCTGAAGAAAGCCTTGATTGGAAACGTTGACATGAACAGCAGTAATCGCAGCTGATATTACACCGGATCCCCTAGTCGTAACTTCCCTCTGACTCTCCTGTTGCTCATTTTTTATTTCAATTTTGCTGGTCAAATGAAAATTGTCCTTTCGTCGATTTCTGGTTTCTTCCAAAAGAATAATATCACTGCAGCCAAGACCAAGAGAAAGATCATCATAATCAGAAGAAATCAGAATTGTCACGCAGTAACGATACTTATGATTCAGCTGCAAATGAAGTGAAGAAGGAATAGCCACCGGAAGTGCACATTTATCTCTCATTAATCTAGAATCACAGTGGAGTGGACTGGATTCAATCTGAATTTCATTGCCACCCACAGTTTCATAAATCATTAGAGTATCGCAGGTGTAATGGTCCCTACATGGATCCATGGTCCAGAGAAGATTCATTCCATTTAACTCATCATAGTGGAACTCTTTTAGAATTATTTGAATACCAGAGACTGGAAGTCTGGTTGATGGAGTAGGATCACCGCATAATAAACTCCCTGGTGAGACCTAGAATCATAAATAATAATATATAATAAATTATCAAAGTAATAAATTATTTTTATGTGGAAAATAAATTATTAGTGAAGCAACAAAATATTTCAAAATATATATCTAAGGTTGGTGAACACTATTTGAGAAATTAAAATTCCATTCTCCATTTTACTCGACGAAAATTATAGATCAATATTTTTTCGCTCTGTAACGCTAATCTTTTCTCAAATACAAGACTGGATACAGAGTGAAAAAATATTTAATTTCGATACTTTTTACATAAAACGAAGAATTCAAGATCTAACTTCAAAATTGAAGATTTTCATTTTACTTAAAAAATATTTGAATTAGATATCTTATCGCTCTGTACGCATTATTCTAATTAAAACTTAATTAATTTTACAGAGGGAGAAAATTGAAAATTTAATACTTGTTGAGTAAAATGATGAAATCGAATTTTTAAATTAGAAATTGGTTATTTCCAGAAATTTTAAAGGATTTGGTGAGATTATATTGGATTTTCAAAAATTTAAAAGAACTTTACGAAATTTCAGTGGATTTTCAGGAATTTTAAGAGATTTAATGAGATTTCATGGGACTGAGTAATTTTAAGGAATATCAAGTGAATTTATGAAATTTAAAGGAATTTCACTAAATTTTGAAGGATAATAAAGGCATTTAAAGGAATTTTATGAAACTTATGGAGATTCCTGAAATCAGATAAAGAATTACAAGATTTTATATTTCAAGAATTAAAAATTCTCAATTATTTTTTCTAGGATCAAAAGGTGTGCAAAAGTTATTATAAACTGACCTGAGAGAGGATGCCGTTTTCCAAAGCAGGTGGAGTTGCACACACAGCTGAGAGTCTATCATCATCTTCTAAACTGGAATTCGTCAGCCAATTGGCAAAATCTAGCAGTGTGCAATCACAATTTAGAGGGTTGTCAGAAAGGGAGAGCCTCTTCAATTTTAACTTTGCAGTCGGTACATCACTAGCCACCATTGTGATATCGTTATCATCGAGTCGAAGGTCTTGCAAACTTTTCAGAGGCAAAATCAAGTCGGATGTGAGAGATCTCAAAAAATTGTGAGTCAAGTCGAGCGTCGTCAAATTTTCCAAATGAGCTAAAGACGAACTTGAAACTGCAACGATTCGATTATTTGCGAGGTCCAAACTTGTGAGGGTGGATAAATATTTGAATGCGTGATCTTCTAGAACGTCAATCTGCAATAAAAATATTGTTTTTAATTAAAATTATGCAATTATGTTAAATTTAAGTGCTGAGTCCAGAAGATAAATGCACGCAAGAAAGAATAATTCAAGTATTATTTTTATTCTGTTTTTATGGTTGCTTATAAAGGGCGTTGAACCCAAGTGTCAAACTCAAAATTCTATTCTCCATTTTACTCAACGAAAATTATGAATAAATATTTTTTCTCTCTGTGGCACTAATCTTTCTTCAAATATAAGACTGCATAGTGCATACAGAGCGAAAAAATATTTAGTTTCGATACTTTTTGTATAAAACGGAGAATACAAAATTTAACTTCAAATTTTCATTTTACTTAAAAAAATATTTGAATTAAATATTTTCTCGCTCTGTACTCATAATTTTAGTTAAAAATTGATTAATTCTACAAAGGGAAAAAATTCTAATTTTAATATTTGTTGAGTAAAATGAAGAAATCGAGCTTTTAGATTGGAACTTGACTCCAACACCTTTAACATTTCTAACGTTTAGTCATAACAATCATGGCAATAAATAAAAACAAATACTCGAGAAACAAAGGAGGCTTTCAAATAGTTACTAGAAAGAAAATGATATTTCATTGCTTCACACCTGATTGTGGCTGAGACTCAAGTACGTCAAATTTCGTAATCCAGAGAGCGCTCCTTGTTTGACGTTAATCAATTCGTTCTCAGAAATTGAAAGAGACCTAAGTCTCGGAATCAGAGGAAGTAAATTAGGACTGACGGGTCCTACAAGCATATTCCTGGAAAGATCAAGTTCTTCCAGCTTCTTGAGTCCTCTGAGAGCCGAAAGGGCTGAAACACTCAGGTGGTTGCCTCTCATCTTCAAATATCGAAGAGCTGGCAAAGATGCGAAAGCTTGTGGTGACAACTGAGATAAAAGATTATCGCAAAGGTCTAAGTAGGTCAAGTTCATCAGACCCTGAAATTCAATGAAATTAAATTAATAAATAAATAGATAAATAAATAAATTCAGTTTCTCTTTTCCAGAACTTACCATGAACGAATCAGCTTCCAGAGTTTTTAGTTTATTTCTAGACAGATCCAGCCTGTCTAGACCCTTTAAATGTCTCAAGGCAGCTGTGGGTACGGATTCCAGAATATTGTTTGGAAGTCCCAGAGCTTGAAGAGGTCTTGTTAAAGCTGTGAAAGCATTTTCGTGAACTCTTCTCAGCTCTCCAGTGGAAACTACAAGTCCATGGAGTGCGATATCTTCCAGAAAATTTGCTGGTAGTACGGATATTCCTGTGACGGTGACGTCGAGGAGAGAAATACCTGGATGACTATGCTTCAAGTGTCGACTAATCGCCTGTAGTAATTCAAAACTTTAAATTAATTTTAACTTTAAATTTAAAATAATTAAATAATTAAAGATTAAAGTTTATCGCTCTTTTTGGCACCTTATTTTTTTATCGTGGGTCGCTTCAGATCAAATTCATATTAAAATGTTCAATTATCAATAAAAAAAAATCTGATAAAATTCATATTCTTGAACACTTCTCCTTTAAGGGCACATCATAAAGATTGCAAAGAAATTTAAACAAATATTTGATTTTTAGTGATAAACACACCCACCTACTGAAAATGCAGATATTTACTAAAAAAATTCGTGGGTAGGGAACGAGACCCGATAAACAAATCGGGTTAATTAATCTTTACCATTAAAATCATAAATATCTTGAAACCTAAGTTAAAATTCGCAAAGATCTCTAAAAATTCGTAAGAAAACCTCTTGGAATTCCACAAAAACCTTCGAAATCATAAATCTTTTGAAATCCCTATTAAAATTTATGAAAATCTAAAAAAAATTCCTAGGAACCTTTTGAAATTCCATGAAATTCTTAATAATTCTACAAAATTTTTTAAAAAATCAGAAATCTCTTGAAATCCTTTAAAATTATTATAAATCTCATAAAATTCCTTCAAATACATGAAAAGTCCACAATATCTTTTAAAAATCGAAAAATGTCTTGAAAGTCTTTAAAAAATTTACAGCCATCGCTTAAGTTCGTTTGAAATCTCAAAAAATTCTTAGAAACCTCTTAAAATTACTCAAATTTTCAAAGCATTTAGAATCCCTTAAAATCCCTTAGAACTCTTTAAAATGTCTTAAAATTGCATGAGCTCTTTTAAAATTTCACGAAATCTTTTTAATATCCTACAATTCTTTTGAATTTCGTAAAAATTATTTTAAAATTGTCAAATTTCCTTAAAATTCTGAGAAACCTCTTGAAATTAAAAAAGGTGGATATAACGAAATGTCTCTAAAATCTCGCATAAATTATTGTTTAAAATCTGTTCTCTAAATTCGAAGCAGCGAAATTTTATTGGTTTAATTACTTTTTAAAATATAATAATTCAAAACTGATGTAAGGAATGTAAAGATTCATTGTGTCAAACGAATCGTTTTTCCTGTGAGATTAAAAGTAATGTTTTATTGAAAAGTAAAAAAGTTGTGATTATTTTCCATAAAAAAAAAAAAAAAATAATAAATAAATTGGCTTCATGAGCAAGTAAAGTGCCTCTTCAATGAGCCCTAGAGTTAATACAACTTCACAGATAGTATAATATTAACTTCTTTAAATTTTTGTATTACATAATACAAATAACAATAACAACCATAATAATTATAATACCTGTAGTGCATTTCGATCTCCAGTACATCTAAGCGTATGTGGAAAATCGCAAGAACACTCGATTCCCATTCCCGTTATATTAGGGCATTCCCATACAATATTCGAGGAATCATTTCTTCTTTTAGACGTTGGCTGAAGTTGAACTTTTGCACTATTTGGAGTTACAGATGTTACTTTTGTTGAATTTTCTGGTATATCCGTTGATTCTGTTGGCTCTCTGGTTTCTGTTTTTGTCGATATTGTTGGCATCGTCGTCGTTGTTAAAGTTGTGGTTGTTATCGTTGATATTACATTATATTTTATTGTACTTGTTGGTATCGATCTTGATGTAGAATTTTGTTCATTGGCAAAGGAAAAGGCCACTAACAATGTTGACAGAGTCAACAATATTTGCATGATTCTCGGCATCCTATTAAAAATTATTTAATATATTATATATTATTATTTTCTAATTTTCTAATAGATATATTTCATTATATTTCTAACTATATTTTTAATATATTATTAGTTATTTGAAAACTAAGAAATTTAAACTTTAAGTTTGCAAAAACTGAACAGAGTTTGAAAACAAATAAATAAAAAAAGTCACGGTTGTTGGTAATTTCAGATCATTAACTTATACTATGTATCATATATTTATACACATTAACCTTAATAAGCTTTGGACAAAAACCTAGGAAACTAAATAGAAAATTTAAAATTAATTCAAGTTGTTAATATATCCTGATAAAATATAGTAATTTTTATGTCCAATTCTTATTATTCTGAATTATGGCTTATAACAAGAAACGATGCGGAAAAACTTTTAAAATTAGACGAAAAAGTGCAGGCAGCAGAACCTACAAAGATAAAGGAAGAGGGTTTAAATCGCATTTTGCCTTTATACTTGAGGTAAAAATTTAAAAATTAGGATAAAATTTAAAAATATTGATTTTTTAGAATATTATTGTGATGGATTTTTGCTCTTAATTTTCCTGTTTAAATTTACAGGTATCGCAATATTGTGAAACGACTCATCATTTGCCATGATCAGATGATACAAAGCCAAAAACGAAATCTGATTAAAAAAATGTTAGATTGTGCGATAGGCAGAATGCTGGAATACAAACGAGAAATTGTGAATCTAGATTGCACGGAATATGAGTAAGCTTCGGATTGAAATTCAATCCGTATCAATCCGAATCACTTCGGATTTTTTATCCAAAAACCAAACAGTTTCATTCGGTTTTAATCCGAAGGAAGTTTTCAATCCGAATTAATTCGAAACCCATTCAAAAGCAATCTGAACCTTTAATCCGAATGAATCCCGTCAATCCGGTTAATCAGGACTTTCAATCCGAATGATTCCGAAAAATTCGATTAAATTTGGATTCATTCGGATTGGCTGAATTTTTTCGGATTGAAAGTTTGCAGGAAAAATATAAATTGACATTTATGTTAACTATGTTATTTTTTTCGTATTACATGCATAGCTTTTCTAATTTATTTAACAAATTTTAGAAGCTCTCTAAAGATTTCGAAGGATTATATATAATTTACAGGTATTCTCTGAGATTCTCTAGGTTTCTAATGATTTCAAGACATTTTCAATAATTTTAAAGGATTTTAAGAGGTTTTTAGAAATTCTAAGTGATTACAAGAGATTTTTAAGGAAGTTTAGAGAACTAAAAGAATTTTAAGGAATTTCAAAGTTCCTTGAGAAATTTTAAAGGATTTCACGAGATTTTTATGATTTTCTAGATATTTTGTGGAATTCTAGGGGATTTTGAAAAGATTTCAAAAATTATAAAAAATTTTTTTCGTATTTTCAGGGATTTAAAAGTTTTTCGTGGAATTTAAAAGGATTTTTTAAAGGAATGTAAAAATTTTAAGAAATTTAAATTATTTTAAAGTAACTTTAAAGAATTTAAATTTTCCTCATGGAATTTTAAAGAGTTTTAAGAAGCTTGTAAAAATTGTAAGTAATTTTCACATTTTAGAAATGATTTTAAGAAATTTTAATAGTTCTCATAGAATTAAAAAAAATTTTAAGTCATTTTTGATTTTTAAAAGATTTTGTGAGAGTTTTTAATTCAAGAGTTTTTTTAGAGGGAATTTTATAGAATTTCACGAGATTTTTATGATTTTTAAACGATTTTGTAAAATAATTGTAAAGGATTTCATGGAATTTTATATATTGTATAGTGGAATTTTAAGATATTTAAAGATGTTTTTAGGAATTTCAAGAAATTTCAATGAATTTTAAGAGATCTTTGCAAAAGTTGTTGTAAATTCGAAAGATTTTTACGAATCTTAAATGTTGTAAAGTGCCTTTCAATTTCAAAAGATTGAAAGTAATATACGACATTCGGATTAAAGGTTTAAATTGATTTTTAATGGGCTTCGGTCGCTTCGGAATCTTTGAAATTTGAAATTTAAGACATTCTATGAAAAAATATATTATTTTTAAAAATATTAAGATGAAATTCATTAACTGAATTTTATATCGTTATAATTTGCAGATTACATATTATTATATAAAAATTGTGTATAAAAAGTAATGAAGTTAATAATTTTATTCATGTTATTTGCGAAAAATAGTGTTTATGGTATATTAATTCACTAAGACGCGTTCAACGTCTGCATTGGTGCGCTTATATATTAATATATTCTTTTGTTCTTAAATGGCAGACATACCTGATAATTTATGATTTCCTGGATTTCTTGAAAACGATGAATTAGCAAAGCCGTGGAGGCCTTTTTACATAATTAATCCTCAGCATGTTTTGTATTCCCTAGGTGGCCGGACAATTTCATGATCGAAATGAAGCTTACTCCCGACGATGTTGCGCTAACGACCCCGGCGTGTTATACGTCGGATAGAAAGGCTCTGCTGAAACAGCGTAAAAAATACATTGAGGACTTGATCGCCAACGCGAATGCACGTTAGTTGATAACATCGTGGGACGATGATTTTGATATCCCCTTAATTATATCGCTAGAGATCGGAAATTTAATGCAACCGCACTCTGCGGTCGAGATCGAACTCGATTCGTTCGTTCACCTTCGATTGAATTTCATAAATTGAATTAAACACAATTCTCTAGTGAAAAACAACTCTAGTTATCTAAAATTACTTCATTTTTAATAGATACGTTTATATACCTTTCCAAGGCACTCTTTCAGTTTTTTAACTCCAACTTGTAATTCTATATATCTCAGTAAATTCTGAGCCTGAGAACAAATTAATTTAATTCAAAATAATTTTGTTTGAATCAAACAAAATTATTTTGAAAGAAAGAAATTTTTCTTTAATATAAGGAAATTTTTGCTTTGAATTATTAAAATGAAAGATTTGATTTAAAGCAACGAATTAAAATTCATTCCGAATCAATCCGAAATTTTCCGGAATTTCTATCCGAACCAAACGGTTTCATTCCGATTTAATCCGAAGGAGTTTGCAAACCGAATTAATCAAAAATCCATTCAAAATAATACGATTGAATCTGCCAATCCGAATTACTCAGAATTAATCCGAACTTTCAATCCGAATAAATCTGATCAATCCGAATTAATCCAAACTTTTAATTCGAATAAATACGGTCTATCAGAATTAATCCAATTCAATCCCGTCTGTACGAATCCATCCGAATGAATCTGAGTTACTTCTGTCTATCCGAATCAATCCGAATGAATGCAAATTAATCCGGTCTATCCAAATGTTTCCAAAAACTCGGATAAACTTTAATTCATTCGGATTAACCATATTTATTCGGATTGAAAGTTCGGATTAATACTGTTTAATTCGGATTGGCGGATTCATTCAGATTAAAGGTTCGGATTGCTTCTTAATACGTTTCAGATTAGTTAGGATTGAAAATTTCATTCGGATTATATCGTAATTAAACTTTTTGGTTCAGATACAAATTCCGGAAAAATTCGGATTGATTCGGATTGATTTGGGATGAATTTCAATTCGAAACTTCAGTTTCATTCGGATCTAATTCGAAAGAATACGAATTAATACAAACTTTTAATCCGAATAAAATCAGTCCATGCGAATGAATGAAAATTTTTCGGTATGATTCAGATTGATTCGGATAGGACGGATTCATCATTTGGATTCATTCGGACTGAAAGTCCTGATTGACCGAATAGAATGGATTAATTCGGATTGAGAGTCCGGATTCAATCGGATTGATGAGATTTATTTGCATTAAAAGTTGATGAATGAAACTGTTTGATTCGGATACAAATTCCGGAATGATTCAAAAAATTAATCTAAACCCCATTCAAAAGCAATTCGAATGAATCCGAGTTAATCTGGTCTATCCGAAGTAATCCGAATGGTTTCTAAAAAAATTCGGATTCTTTCGAATTGACTGGCCCTATTCGGATTCATTGGGATAAACCGCATTAATCGTATTCATTCCGATTAAAAGTTCAAATTGACAGGATTTACCAGATTCATTCGGACTGAAAGTTCGGATTAATTCTGATTAATTCCGATTGGAGAATTTATTCAGATAAAAGGTTCGGATTGATTCTGAATAGGCCTCGGGTTAATTTGGATTGAAACCTTCCTTCAATTCGGATTAGATCGGATTGAAACTCGGATTCAAATCCAATCCTTTAAAGCGAATGAATCCGCATGGATCAGAATTAATCCGAATAAATCTGGTCAATCAGATTTTAATCCAGTCTATCCAAATGTATCCGAATTAATCAATTCTATTTGAATGTATCGGAATGAATCGGGTAGAATCGGATTCCTTTGGATTAATTCTAATTATTTCGGAATGGTGAATTAATTCGGATTCATTCGAATTAAAAGTTCGGATACAAATTCTAGAATGATTCAAAAAATTTTGTATTGATTCGGAATTAATTTCCATCGAAAATCCATTGAAAAAGCAATCTGAACCTTCAATCCGAATGAATCCAAATGAATTCGCTATTCCGAAATAATCACAATTAATCCGAATTTTCAATCCGAATAAATCCGAATGAATCCGATTCAACCCCGTCTGTCCGAAACAATCCGAATGATTCCGAAAAATTCGTTTAAATGCGTATTCATTCGGATTGACTGAATTTATTCGGATTTAAAATATGTATTAATTCTTATTAAATTTGATTGATGGATTCATTCGGATAAAAGGTTCGGATTGATTTCAATTGAAAAAAACTTCTTCGGATTAGATCGGAATGAAACTGAAGTTTCGGATTGAACGTCATTCCAAATCAATCCGAATCATTCCGGAATTTGTATCCAGACAAATAGTTTCATATGGAACTAATCCGAAGGAAGTTTTCAATCCGAATTAATCCGAAACCCATTCAAAAACAATCCAATCCTTTAATGCAAATGAATCCGAATGAATTTGCCAATCCGAATGTATCTGGATTAATCAGGTTTATCCAAATCTATCCAAATGATTCTGAAAAATTCGTATTAATTCGGATTGACCGACTTTATTTGGATAAATTCTGATTAATTAGTATTGTCGGATTCATGCGGATTAAAGGTTCGGATTGCTTTTGAATAGGCTTCGGGTTAATTCGAATTGAAAACTTCCGTCGAATTAAATCGGAATGAAACATTTTGGTTGGGATACAAATTTCGGAATGATTCAAAAAAATTTCGATTGACTCGGAATGCCATGTAGTTGTGAAAAAAAATATTAGAAGATATTATTCAACGTGTTTAAATCTTTTTTGTGGTTTTATGTAAATCAGCCGACTCGTCTCAGGATGAAAGTAAACCTGAAAGTGAAATCACATCAGGAAGTGCCAGTGCAATTGATGTACAGCCATCGAAATCACGAAAGCGATTGGGAAGAAGTGCCCAGTTCTCAAAATCACAATTACAACCATACACAGAACCGGCAGAAGTAAGAGCAGCAAGAATGGCTCGCGAAGCTCAGCAAAAAGCGTTTAGAGATGCAATTCTCATGATACAGAAACATGAGCGTGCGAGAATTTCAAGATGTGTAGGAATACGTGGTAAGAAAATAAAAATTAATAAATACATGGATTACAAGGATTTCTCTTATCTATTATAGAATTCTATTACATTTCAATTTAAAATTTGGTTCGTAACATTTATTTCGAACCTTGAATACTTGATCTAACTTTTCCATTCCAAAATAGGCTTCAATTTGCATCTCTATTGAGAGTTTATACCACTTGAACTTTACGCAATGGGCAATCGATTAGAATATCTCAGAATTAAGCCATTCGATTGAATGGATCCAAGATGCAAGATATTCTTGTCGAAATATTTCTTAAGTTGAAATCTCAATCGCATAATAATGTTTGGCTAGATATTGTCTACATATATAGTGCTAAAGTATGACGTAATTGTGGGAAGAGCAGTTTGTGGGCACTACACGTATTGTAGTCTCACACCATCTCATTTCCATTCACTGCAATGTCCCTGTTGTGACTAACATATGAGAGAAAAAAAAAAAAAAAAAAAAAAAAAAGACTTGTCCCCTGTCTCCTCCGTCACCGTTATCTGCGTAGGCGCAGAATCGAATCTGGAACCGATATCGCATCAAGAATCGGACTCGGGACTTAAACCGGATCTCATATTTCTGTTTTTGGCTCTCTTTTCTTTTATTTTTTCTTCCCACTTAGCTACTCATTCAGGGACGATGAATGGAGTTTGCATTCTCACCGAAATTCACTTTTTTATTTTATTATTTTTATTTCATATACTTTATTTTATCCTTATCTGTATTTTTTCAAAGATACAAGAGTCGAAGGAGGTGAGAGGAAATTTAATTGGGACCAACATGAAAGAGAATCAAAGTCCTTTGGATAACATTAACATTCTTCTTATGTAAATCCCAAAAATGTATTCCACTTTCCTTTTGATAGACACTATGGAGACTTTCATCTCTGAAGTCCGTAGAAAAAAATTCTTTCGTCTGGAATGATACATTTAAACCAAAAGTAAATAAGGAAAAGATAAAAAAATCGATTACAATTTTAGCTTAAAAAAGAGATTTTAAGATTTTTCGAATTTTATTGATATTTTAAAAATATTAATTGATTTTATATAGTATTTCGAGGAATCCTATGAAAATTTCAGAGGATTTTACGAAATTGCCTCAAATTTTAAGTAATTTTCAGAGATTTTTCGATATTTCATAGGATATTAAGTTATTTTAACGAATTTTGTATATTTTAAGGAATTTCCTAGATTTCATTTGATTTTCATGAATTACAAGAGATTTCATGGGATTTTGAGTAATTTTAAGGGTTATAACGTTCAGTTTGTAAAATTTGATGGAATATCAAGTAGTATTAAATTATTTTACGAATAAAGGAATTTCACCAGATGTTGAAGAATGTTAACGGAATTTTAAGTTATTGTATGGGATATTAAGTAATTTTAAAGTTTTAAAGAATATCCAGGGATTTTACAGAATTTCATGAAATTTTAAATACTTGTAAGATATTTTAGGGGATATTAAATTATTTTAAGGACTTTCAAGGGATTTAACGAAAATTTAGTGAATTTTCACAAATATTATTCCACGAAATTTCATTGGATTTTTAGATATTTTAAGGGAGTTAATAAGTTTTCTTTATAGATTTTGAATAGTATTTTAAAATTTCAAGGGATTTTACGGGATTTCATTGGATTTTTAGAAATTTCAGAAAATTTCATGTGATTTTAAGTAACTTTGTGGGATTTTATGATATTTTTGTGGATTCCAAGTAATTGTATGCGATTTTAAGGTATTTTATGATAATTAGAAATTTTAAGGACTTTTATTTTCAGAAATTTTAAGGATTGTTGAGATTCACTGAATTTTCAAGTATTTTTAAGTATTTAACGAGATTTGAAATAATTTAAATGGATTTTACGATATTTTATGGGATATTAAGTAATTTAAAGTATTTTCAAAGGACTCAAGGAATTTACACAATTTCAGTTGATTTTTAGGAATTTCAAGGGAATTCGCGGCATTTAAAGTAATTTTATGGGATTTTATGATATTTTTGTGGATTCTAAGTAATGTTAAGGGATTTTAAGATATTTTATGATAATAAGAAATTCTATGAAATTCTATTAGATTGTGAGGAATTTTAATTTGATTTCATGACATTTCAGGGATTTGAAATAATTTTAAGGGATTTTACGAGATTTTATAGGATATTAAGTAATTTTAACGATTCTGACCGATATTTAAAGGGAATTTAAAGAAAGAATCTTACGAAACTTATGGAGATTTCTGAAATTAGACTAGGGATTACAAGTTTCTATATTTCAAAAATTATAAATTTCGCAATTATTTTATATACTAGTAAAAGGTTTGCAAAAACGAGAAATTAATCGACAGCGCGGATCATAATTGGTAGTATAATAAATAAATAACAGGTGGGCTTAGTGTTTTAAAACTTGTTGCAAATCGCCCACAGGTTTCAATGAAATCATTATATGAAATTCTTACATTTTCTAGTAGATATTAATAAGCAAATGTAATACTTATGTTAATATGACACACATGAATTGTTTATTGAAAGAATTTACTTTTACAGTATCTTATTAACTTGCTAATTGGAAATGATAAATTTCATTGATAAATTTCTCGACAAGAACCAAGATTCCAGTTCATGTTTAAGGTTTTATAAAATAATTTCTTTCTTTTATCTTTTATATAGCTGAACGGCAGTACATATACGATCAGAAGTTGAGAATGGGGAAGATAGATCCTAAAAAGGAAAGCGAAAGCAGAAAAATGAGTGCAGCGATAACCATTCAGAAGACTTGGAGAAGTTACCTTGCCCGCAAGTCTCTTAAGAAAAAGATGAATCGAGTTGAGGAACTGCTGGGCATGACAATACCTAGTAGTTGGGAACCTCATGAGATCTTCGATCGAGATGAAGAAAACTTTCAACGGAGGCTCGCTTTACAACCCTTGGCTGTTGAAAAAATTGCGGACAGGACGAACAATGAGAGAACCAAAGTAAATCCTTGATTAAACAGGTTGAACATCCTAATTTAATTTTTTTTTATTTGACCATTTCGTGTTCGAGTTTTATCGGTATTTTTCATAATTAAGACGAAAACTAATTACCCTCTATGAAAAAGTGGTTAATGGTTTTATATCTCAAGTTTTTTGTCATGTAAATTGAATTTTTTACTTTCCGCCCTTCTTGACCCCGACATAACATACGCCGTTTTTGGCCATCACGTGAGATACGCCTTTTAAGATCTCCTAGTGAGATACGCCTATATTGACACCCCATCGAACATGCAACATACGCCCTTCTTGGTATTTTTTTGGTAAAAATAGAATAAAAATAAAATTTGTCAAAAATCTTATCTTAAAAAATCCTTTCTAAAAAAGAGGTATAATAAAAAAAGAAATGTCTCGAAAATCTCGAATATATTGTTGTTGCAAACCTGATTGGCTTTTGAATGCCTTGAAGTTGTAAGAAGGAAACAAAATCGTTTGATTGCTCATCCCCTAAAATTTCACAAAAAGCCTTAGAAATCTCTCAAAATTCGTTAAAATCTCTTACCATTCCTAAAACTCTGTTCAAATTCCTTAAAATTCCACAAAAACCTTCAAAATCATAAATCTTTTTAAATCCCTATAAAAGTTTATGAAAATCTCTAAAAAAAAAAAAATCCTAAAAACCTCTTGAAATTGCATGAAAATCTTAAAAATTCTACAAAAATTTTTTAAAATCATAGAAATCTCTGGAAATTCTTTTAAATTATTATAAATTTCATAAAATTCCATGAAATACTTACATAAAAATTATCAGAAAATTGTGGAAATTTTACGTTAGTATTTAAAATCTCTTTACATCCTTTAAAATCCGTTAAAATTATTAGAAATCTCATCAAATTCCATGAAATTCTTTAAAATTACAGAAAATATTATAAAGATAAGAAAAATCTCTTGAAATCACTGAAAATTATTAGAAATCCTTCGCAATTCTTAGGAATCTTTTAAAATATCTTAAAATTTCTTGAAATTCCTTTTTAAAACCCCTTGAAATGTCACGAAAACCTTAGAAATCGTTTAAGTTCGTTTGAAATCTTAAAAAAATCTTAGAAACCTCTTAAAATTACTCTTTTTATATACTACAATTCTTTTGTATTTCGTAAAAATAAATTGACAATCGTCGAAATTCCTTAAAATTCCTAGAAATATTTAAAAATTCTAAAAACATCTTTTGAATTTCGTAAAAATCTTCAAATTCCCTTAGAATTCTTAGAAATCACTTGAAAATCCTTAAAAATTCACAAAAACCTTCAAAATTATTAATCTCTAAAAATGCGTGAAAATCTCTCTAAAAATTCCTAGAAACATCTTGAAGTTTTTTAGCATTTAAAATCTCTTAAAAAATGATTAGAAAATTCATTAAATTCCATGAAATCCTTAACAATTTTACTAAATCTTTTAAAAATCAGAAAATTCTCTTGAAATTTCTTAAAATTATTACATATTTCATAAAATTTTATAAAATCCTTTAAAATGCCAGTCTTTTAAAAATCGTTAAAATCTCTTGATTTCTCTTAAAATTTTACGAAAACCTTCGAAATCGCTTAAAATTCGTGACAATCTCTTAAAATTCCTAGAAACTTCTTGAAATTCTTTAAAATTCTATGATAACAATCAAAATACCTTTATATCCTTTAAAATACATCAAATTACTAGAAATCTCATTAAATTCCATATATGAAATCCTTAAAAAAATATTAATTGATTTTATATAGTATTTCGAGGAATCCTATGAAAATTTCAGAGGATTTTACGAAATTGCCTCAAATTTTAAGTAATTTTCAGAGATTTTTCGATATTTCATAGGATATTAAGTTATTTTAACGACTTTTGTGATTTCAAGGAATTTACAAGATTTCCTTGGATTTTCATGAATTTCAAGGGATTTCATGGGATTTTGAGTAATTTTAAGGGTTATATATAACGATAGTTTGTCGAATTTGATGGAACTTGATGGAACGTCAAGGAATATCAAAAGTAGTATTAAATTATTTTAGGAAATTTAAAGGAATTTCACCAGATATTGAAGGATTTTAAGGGCATTTTAAGATATTGTATGGGATATTAAGTAATTTTTAAATTTTTAAAATAATATCAAAAGATTTTATGGAATTTCTTGGAATTTTAAATACTTTTGAGATATTTTAGCAGATATTAAATTATTCTAAGGACTTTCAAGGGATTTTACGAGATTTCATTGGATTGTAAGGAATTTTAAGTAATTTTAAGGGATTTTACGATATTTTATTGCATATTTCTTTCAGTGATTAAATATTTCATGGACTTAACAGATTTTAAGGTATTTGCGAGATTTCATTGGATTTTTAGGAATTTCAGGAGATTTAATGTGATTCTATAAGTAATTTTAAAGGATTTTAAGGTATATTAAAAGGTATAATGAAAAATTTGAAGGACTTTTATTTTCGGAAATTTTAAGAGATTTGTTGAGATTCATTGAAATTTCAAGTATTTTTAAGTATTTAACGAGATGAAAATTGGAGAAGAAAAAAAAATAAAACCAACATCTTCTCATTTGATATAAGAATATAAAGTAGTATACATATAATATGTACTTGATAATGAATTAATTTTATTCCAAAGCTATGGAAAATTCAAGGCCCAGGGTTGATAGAAGATATCACGGATGAAATTCGAGAGTGGTTTATTCTCTGGTACAATGAGTTGGGCTATTTTGATGTGTATCCAGCAGCCGATGCAGGTGGTTCAATTTTGGTAGTGACTGGTCAGACACTTACCCCTGAAGAATACTTGCTAGACAAGTGGGAAAAAAAGAAAGCGACTGAAAAGGGCAAAGATAAGGAGAAACAGGACTTGGCCGAGAAGAAGAGAGCCGCTAAGGCATTGGCAAAGGAACTTGCCGCAAAGGAGAAGGAAAAGGGTTGGCGAATGTCGGAATCCAAGACACTACCATATTTGCACGACGCTATCGATGACTTTATCAAGAACTGGAGCCTCCGTGATGAATCCGGAAATCCTCATCAACGAGAATACATGGATTTGATAACCAATGAATTATGCCACGAATTACAACTGGAAATGCGAGAAATCGTTGATGAACTGATGAGACTCGAATTAGACAAACTGAATCAAGCAGTGAAGAAAGATCACGCTGGCGATAAGGAAAAATTTGATATTCCTAAGGCTAAGAAAGGTATAATACCAATATTATTTAGATTTTCGAGATTTTCAGTGAAAAGACGGTGAATTTCAGCGATATCAGGGGAATTAAAAAAAATTTAACAGGTTGCAAGAGACTTTCATTAATTTTAAAAACTTTCAAGTGATTAAATTTACATATTTCAAGGATTTTATTTGACTTTATGGATTTTCAAAACTTTCAAAATATTTACAGTAAATTCATAGAATTTAAAAAGACTTCAAAATTTTTAAAAATGAATAGAATTGCATAGAAGTCAAAAGACTTGTTAAAAGTAGTACTGGTGATCGAAATCAAAGATACAGAAGTTTAACACAATTAAAGTTTATTTAAATTAACAGGATTGCTCAATTCACAAAATAACGATGATTTCTAATATGAATAAGAAATTTAAGGTATAATCCAGATTCTGAGAAAAGTTTCACAAACTTAGCAAGAAATAATTAGATTATTTTGAGAGATATTTCACTAAAGATGTAAAGATATGAAATAACTCGCAAATCAATGAGTAAACATTGTTCTTAAAGGTGTTTGAGATTTAAGAGATATAAATTAACAAAAGAAAAGTGTTGTATCAGTTAAAGACACTTGAAGAGACTCAACACAATGAAATTTAGTTAAGAAAAGTGAAAAGACTCAAAGTGATGAACAAAGATGTAATCAACTCTTCAGATATAGAGAAAAACTCAAAAAGATGATGAGACATAGAGAGACTTAAGAAGATGTGAATTTGTAGGATACGAAATTGTAACTCAGTAGATAATTCAACGAAGCTCTGAACTCGTACAAGATCAAAGTATCACTGAGTTGAAGAGACTTTCTAAGGTTCAGAGGCACATTTTTAGAAAAAGCAAGAATATTAGAAAAAGTAGTATTTGAATTTTATGATGGTTATATCTGAAGGGTCGAAGAGTACCTGGACCTTAGCGCGTATAGAACTTTTAAACATAGAATTGTAGCAAGACCAGTAATAAGCTAGGTCTTTGGTAGAATCATAAAAATCTTAAAGATTTGGGGAATTCCAGATTTTCTTAATAGGAATGGAAAACCCAGCAAAAATACTCATTGGCAGAGAAATAGTATTATCGAGAGAAATACTAAGGTTTTAAGTTTCTAAACTCAGACTTAACATTATTGTTATTAACAAGCATGTCTTTTTTAAAAGAATATACAATATTTTGATTAAACAAGACTTAAAAGGATAAATTATTCAAAAGAATTCAAAACTTAATTTAACTGACTTAAAACTGAATTCAAGTAATTTTATAAGAAACATTTTTTAAATTTCAAGGCATTTCAAGAGATTTTTAGAAGGACTTAAAGGATTTAAAAACTAATTGTCAATTCAATCTCGGCGGGTAAACCATTTAATTATATTTATATTTTTTTAGCTAATTTTTTTAGCACTTTGCTTCCTTATCGAGGAAGATTTAAAGATTTTCTTACACATTAAAAAATATATATAATTCTTTTTTCTCGAGACAAAAAATTTTTCGGTATTGTCATTCATATTTTCAAATAAAATTTATTAATATAAACCGGACAATTGATTAGAATTTCTACCTAAAAATTAATTTAAAATTCTTTAAAAATTAAAAGAGAACAAATTTTATTTAAAAAAATTATTAAAAACAAATAAATAAAAAAATTTAATTAAAAAAATTATTTATTTAATTAAAATTTTTTTTTTATTTAATTTGTATTAGAGATTTATCTGTTGAGAAAAGTTTAATTAATCTATTTTTAAAATATTGAAAGATGAAACGGCTAGAAAGCTTCCTTTATGAGGAAGCAAAAAATGGAAACACTTCCAAAGGAATTCAAAATACATAAAAATTTAGAAAATTTTAATTTCAAAGAATTGAAACAAATTCACAATTTTTAAAGTAATTTCCAAAGTGATTTATAAAAATAGGTACAATTACAGGTGGAAAATTATTTTAAGATATTTAAAGTGATTTGGGAGATTTCAAGGAATTTTCGAGCGATTTCGAAAGATTTTAAGAGTTCACAAAAAATTCTAGATTTCTAAATTAACTTTCAGTTTGAATTTCAGAACAAATATGTACAACGAAACTGTTAAAAATGTAACGAAATATGTAACTTAAAATTCATAAATTAATATGGATTGGAAATATTAAAACAGAACAAAATTTAAAATCACTTAAAATTCCTTAAAATTCCAAGAAAATTCTTTTAAAATTCTTTTAGAATTTTTTTAAATCCGTTAAAAAAATCTCAAAATTTTACGAAAAGTTTTAAAAATTATAAATTATTATTAAAATAAAATTAAAATTATTACTAACTCAATCCGAATTAATAAGAATTAATCCCAATAAAACCGATCAATCCGAATTAATCCGTTCTATCCGGTCAATCAGGACTTTCAGTCGAATGAATCCCGTCAATCAGGACTTTCAATCCGAATAAATCCGGTCTATCCGAAATAACCCGAATGATTCCGAAAAATTTATTTGAATTCGTATTCATTCAGATTTAATGGATTTTTTAGAATTGAAAATTCGTATTAATTCTGATTAAGTCGGATTGATGGATACATTCGGATTAAAGGTTGATTCTGAATTTGTATTTTTGTATCCGAACCCAACAGTTTCAGTCCGGTCTATTCTGAAGAAAATTGTTAATCTTACTTAATTCGAGGCCCATTCAAAATCAATCCGAATAACCTTTAATTTGAATGAATCCGCCAATACGAATTAATAAGAACTTTCAATCCGAAAAAATCCATTCAATTCGAATTTATTCAAATTTTTTGGAATCATTCGAATTGATTCGGATAAACCGGATTAATATGGATTGATGGTTCAGATTAATTCTGATTATAATTTGGATTGGCGGATTCATTCTGATTAAAGGTTCGGATTGATTTTTGAATGGGCTTCAGATTAATTTCGTTAGAAAACTTCCTTCGAATTAAATCGGAATGAAACTGAAGATTCGGATTGAAATCCATTCAAAATCTCTCCGAATCAATCCGAATCTTTCCGGAATTTGTATCTAAACTATACAGTTTCATTCCGATCTAATCCGAAGGAAATTTTCAATCCGAATTAATCCGAAACCCATTCGAAAGCAATGCAAAACTTTAATCCGATTGAATCTGAATTAATCTGGTCTATCCGAAGCAATTCGAATGATTCCGAAAAATTCGTTTAAATTCGTATATTTTCGGATTGACTGGATGTATTCAAATTGAAAATTGCGCATTAATTCTTATTAATTCGGATTGAAATTCATTGCAAATCAATCCGAACCAAACAGTTTCATTCCGATCTAATCCGAAGGAAATTTTTAATCCTAATTAGTCCGAGGCCCATTGAAAATCAATTCGAATAACCTTTAATCCGAATCAATCAGCCAATCCGAATTAATCAGAATTTTTTGGAATCATCATTCGCATTGATTCGGATAGACCGGATTAATTTGGATTCATTCGGATTGAAAGTCCTCTTTGACCGGATTCATTTGGACTGAAAGTTCGGATTCATTCGGATTGACTGGATTTATTCCGATTAAAAGTTGAGATTAATTTTAATTAAGTCAAATTGGCGGATTCATTCGGATTGCTTTCGAATGAGTTTCTGATTAATTCGGATTGTAAACTTCCGTCGGATTAGATCGGAATTAAACTGTTTGGTTCGGAAACAAATTCCGGAATGGTTCGAATTGATTCGGAATGAACTTGAACCCAAAACTTTCGCTAGAGATATTCATCGTAAGATGCAATTAACTTAAAATGTAATAAATCCCGAAGAGCAGCTCTATGTATAATAAAATGATTTCCTGCTTCACCAGCAAAGAAGCCAAAAAAGAAGAAAGCAAAAAAGGATCCTTTATCTGATGTAGCTGTCGAGGATATCTTCAACGAACTCGTTCTCGCAGAAATATTAAAACAGACTCCAGAAGCTAACTTGCGAGACTGGATTGGTGATCTATCCTATGAAAATTACGAAGCGCAGAAAGAATTTCGCGAACACAGCTACCGTCTTGGAGAAATTAAACAACTGGTTCTGGAATACTGTATTCTACCTCTTGGTTCCAAAGAAGTCCATCTCGTATCTCCACTCGTCAAATCAGTCTGCATCTGTGGGTTGCCCCGATATGGAAAATCCTTTTTGGCAAATGCAATTTGCTCAGAACTAGGAGCTTTAATGTTTGACCTAACACCTAGTGTTTTGGTCGGCAAATACGTGGGCAAAAAAGGTCAACAGCGACTTATGGATATGATTGGAAAACTTTCTCGACATTATGCACCATCACTGATTTTTATTGATGGTGGGGAAAAACCCTGGTGGAAGAAAGTGCCATCTGAAGAAAAATATACGGAGCCTAAAAGATTTGCTAAGCTGCTTCCCAAATTTGTAAAAGGAATCAAACCTGGAGATCAAGTAAAGTTTCTTTAAAATTCGCTATAGTGAAGTTTTAGATGGATATTGGATATGGTGATATGGATGGTACAGTGCAATTAAGTTACAAGTTAAATGAGATCTCCTCTAATATTTGCTTTGAATTTATTTCGAGTAGCAAATTAATATTTCTTTGCAATGTCATAAAACCAGAACTTCCAGTATAATTATATAAGAGAGCAGAAGCTTAAGTTCATCCCGGATGCCATGTTTTACTTTCCATCCTTTCCATCTACCGCTTCCCTTATAGGTTTCGTATTACATACATAGAGCCATATTACGCACACCAATTCGCGTCTCTCTTCCCACTTATTTTTCTATTGCGAGAGAACACTTATCATTTTTTAATTAACAAATTATTTTCCGTCGTCAAAGGCAGTTTCATCGCTTCCCAAGTATAAACAAATTTGATTCAAAGTCGGTTGATAAAGTTCTAATTAAAAGCAATATTTCTGGTTCATTAACTATTAATCCCAGTTTAATTAATCTTGTAATGTTTGAAATGAAAAAATAATTAGTAATCGCGATCAATTTCTCTCCGGACTTTCTGACTTAAAATAATTATTTGGGTTCAAGTTTCAGAATTTTAGTCTGACGAAAATTTTTATGTATTTCATTTCCTCTTACATTTACTGCTGAACTAAGAATATTTTATAGAGATTTTAAGTGATTTCGGGGAATTTCAAGATATCTTAATGAACTTTAAAGGATTTTTAAAAGAATTCAAAACAGTTTAAGGATTTCTGAGACTAAAAGATTCTTAAATTCTATAACTACAAAAAAATACATATTAAAAATATTGTTGCAACGCAACAATATGAGTTTGAAAATTTTTCTGGAATTTTTAAGGATTTCATGGAATTTGAAGATATTTCCAATACTTGATCAGATTTCAATTGGACTTCAGGGTACTTTTATGACTTTTAAAATATCTATTTTGTGGGATTATAAATAATTTAAATTATGAGGATTTTTATGAGTTTTTAAAGAATTTAAAAAGATTTCGACGAATTCAAGCGATTTTTAAGGTTTTTTGTGAAATGTTGAGGAATTTAAAACGGTTTGAAGGAGTTTCAAGGGGTTTGAAGGAATCAAAAATTTTAATTTAAATTTAAAAATTTTTATTTTAAAAGATTTCTAAAAATTGCGAGTTATTTTATGTAATTTGTCGATATTTCTAATAATTTTAAAGGGTTTCAAGAGATTTTTCTGATTTCTAAATTATTTTGTGAAATTATAATGGATTTCATGGAATTTCATATGATTTCTAATGATTTTAAGGGATATTAAATGTGAAGGAATTTCAAGACGTTTCTAAGAATTTTTAGAGATTATCATGAATTTTAACATGGATTTCAAGAGATTAACGATTTTGAAGGTTTTTATGTGAATTTTTAACGATTTTTAAGTGATTTTTACGAAATTCAAGAGATTTTTCTGATATTTAAATGATTTTATGCGAATTTTAAAGAACTTCATGGAATTTGAGAAGATTTCTATGTAATATTTTTAAGGGATATAAAAAATATAAAGAGATTTTAAATGTTACCGTAAAATTTCAAGAATTTTTCTGGGAATTTTTAGAGATTTTAAAGTGTGTCATGGAATTTGAATTATTATGATTGGATTGAAAAGAATCTCAAGAAGTTTCTGAATGTTTTAAGAGATTTTCACATAGATTTTAAGAGATTAGAGAAATAAAATATAATAAATTATATAATATTGAAAAATAACGTAAATGCGCGCATTCATTCTTGTGAATGAAACTTGAACCCAATCTTAAAATTCAATATAAGTAACTTTCATAAGAAAATGTCCTGATGACTTATGACAAATCCATATTTCATTAAGCATTTTGTATTCAATGTATTTCTTGATACCAGAGAGGCTTTACTATAAAATATTCATAAAATGGTAATAAATTCGATAATTTTCTTCAACGAAAAAATATATCTGATATTATAATACGAAATGATTAAGAGAAATTAAGCAAGAAAGAAACTCATGTCCATTATTCTTGTAGAGTACAAGAACGATATTTTCACTCCGAGTACCGTCCCCAGATTCTTAACGCCCACGAGTCTGTCCTTGTTACCGCTCCACACGTACACGTGTATATCATTAACCGGGATAAAACTTTACAGATTCTCTTCCTCACGCTCTCAACTGAACCTTACAGTGCAGGAAAGCCTTTTGTAAAAATCCATGACAAGTTTATAATAATTCCGCTAACTGATTACAACAGTTTGTTCCTCTTCTATGAAAACCTATTGACGAAATATCATTATATCGATCGAAATATTGACGTGTCCTGTCTGGCGAAAATATCAGTTGGTCTGCCACTCATGTTTATTCGCGAGGCGGTTGAAAAAGTTTTGCATTTGAAACGAAGATTTCAGCTCAAGTTTAAACCTCTAAATCAGCAAGAGATTCTGGAAGAATTGCTCAAATATAACGGCCCCGGGCCAAAAATAGTGGACAAGTTTCAGAAATTTGAAAGCAAAACGCCACTTGGAAGGAAAAAGATGAAAATGATTGCTGCTGAAAATGAGGAACGGCAGAAAACCCAGAAAAATAAAAAATAAAAATATATAAATTATTTCTAACTATTTCTAAAAAAAGAATATTTATTTTGAAAAAAATGTAATATGCAAAAGTATTTATAATAATTAGTAATTTACCAGTTATGTATATTGTGTATTACGTCACAACTTTAATGCAATAAATTTTACTAGGATGATATCGACATTCGAACTCTGATGGAGATTTTATTTATTAGATTGTAAGAGAGTGAATGGTTAATGTAAGTGGAAGTAGTGGGCGTTCGGCTGTTTTGAACTCAAACACACATTCTTTTTCAAGTATACAACTCAAACACACTTTGATTTTGGACGAAGAACATTTAGCTTGATGTAGTATTTTTTGTAGTAACTAGCAAAGCAATACAGTAATTTTTACGAAATTTAAAAGAATTGTAGGATATTAAAAAGATTTCGTGAAATTTTAAAGGAGCTCATGCAATTGTAAGAAATTTTAAAAGAATTTTATAAAATTTTAATTTAAAAATTTTAATTTTAGAGAATTTTAAGGGATTCTAAATGTTTTCAATTTTGAGTAATTTTAAGAGGTTTCTAAAAATTTTTTGAGATTTCAAACGAACTTTAAGCGATTTCTAAAGTTGTCGTGAAATTTTAAGGGATTTCAACAAGTTTGTAGGAGTTTTAAGGTTTTTTTAGGGAATTTTTAATGTTGTCCTAGAATTTCGAGGAACTTTTAAGATATTTTAAAAGGTTTCTAAGAATTCCTAAAGATTTTATGGAATTTTAAGGATTTCTAATAATTTTCAGTGATTTCAAGAGATTTTTCTTATCCTTGTAACATTTTGGTGTAATTTTAAAGGATTTCATGAAATTAGATGAGATTTCTAATACTTTTAACGGATTTTGAAGGATATAAAAGGGATTTTAATTATTATCAAAGAATTTTAAAGAATTTTAAGAAGTTTCTGGAAATTTTAAGAGATTTAAAAATACTTCTGAAATTTTAAATCTTGTCGTATAGAATTTCGGAATGTCAAAAGGTTTCTGATAAATTTAAAGGATTTTAAAACTTGTCAGGGAATTTTATTGAGAGATTTCAAAAGATTTTATATTTGAAATAATAAAATTTACTAAATTTCGGGTAAAATACATTCAGAGCACATGTTAACTATTTTAAATGGTAAATTCAGTCATTTTCTTTTCTCCGTGTATATAGAAAAATTAATATTTTCAAATTTCAGCGTCAAAGAGAGGATTATTTTTATTGTTATTTTTCCGAATATGTGATTCGAAAGCTGAAAATCAAATGTTTATCAGCTTCGATTTAATTTAAATCGTTACTGATTTAGCAAAATATTTCACCAAAAATTTAAAATGTTTAAAAATTTTTATTTTTTATTTATTGTGGGTATTTTATTCGCTTCATTATATGCTTCAAAATATGGACTTCTAAAAAATGATATTTTCTGCATTAAAATCAAAAATTTTCTTCAGCATTAAATCACTAATTCAGATAATCATTTTTAAAAATAAATAATTGTATGAATTTATTTATTTTACTAATAATTCGTTCGGTTAGGACGAAAATAGGGACAGGGACTCGAACTGGGACATTTACTTTATTTAATCCTTCTAATAAATTCAAGTCTGCCTCTCCCCAGAATTAAAATCATTCTAATTCATTTTATTTGAATTAGTTTCATTTGTAATAAATAAATAAATAATAATAATAATCCCTTAATGTAATAAACCGATTTAATAATGAAAAAAATAGGATAAATAAGTTGCGTCATAAAATTATTTGAAAAATAACAAAATTTCTTTGAGCTTTTCCTATCTTTCTTTTATATTCTTCCACTTATATTAAATATTTTTAATACTCTTCTTTAAATTTTACAAGTTCAATTGAAAGAAACATGATTTTTCTTTTCCCCTTTGGTAGATCTTCAGACGAAAGAAAAATCCCAATTCAACCCTTATTACCAGAAACGTTATTACTATTACCTTTGTTATAAGAACATAACGTAACTATTGCAGAAACATACAGTTACTTATAACAAGTTCCCAACTAAACCTGCCACACATGGATCAGGCCTAGATTTGCATTAAAATTTCACAACAAGTTGCGAAATGAACTACAGAAACTTCTTTCTCAATCGCACTAAATTAAATTCAAGACCACCGCCTCCACGTTATACCACCTCATAAAAATCTTTCTTAAAAAGAATTTGTAGAAAATTGAATAGAGGTAAATAAACATTAAACATGGGCGCAGACTAATGAATTAAATATATATATATATATCTACATGTATTCTCTATATCGGGTCAGTTAAAGAGAGAAAGAGAGAGAGAGAGAGAGAGAAAAATTGAGAGGGAGAGAGACAAAGAGTGGGGTGGGTGGGTCGATCCGTAATCTATTCACCGCCTCACAGTCTCACACTGCAAGAAAAACTCTCACATACACAAATTTCCTTAGCCGGTTGATACCTACCTACACCCTGTCGCAAAATCTCGTCTCTTGCAATGATAGTCTGCGTGATATTTCCTCCTATTCTTGTTGGAGGTTTGCGGGTTTGCACGCACACGCATTCACACTCACGCCGGGTGCCGGGGGTGCCCACACACGCAAGCGCACTGCTCACTGCGCACTGTTCCACTGGTACGCGCCCACACGCGCCACTCGTGCGCGCGCACGTGCAACAACAACACGCTTATTGCAAATTCGCTCGCGCGCAGACGCACCACAAGCGCGGCACCCTTGAATCAAGTTTCACACACGAGCGCGGCTCCCACGCTCGGCAGCTCGTACGAGCATCGCGTTCAATGCAATTTCGCACAATTTTCGGCCTTTTAATTCGGGAAAAACACTAGTCGCTTTAAAGCCAATAACCGTCTTTTATATTTATATAACTTTTTTAGTGAAATGATATTGTATTTGATAAGAGAGATAATGGATTTAAAGGAGAGAAATGATAAGATGAGAGGTTGTCGCGCGATCACTGGGACTGAGAATGGGCGCACCGCGGATCTTGGGCCAGCGGTAACTCGCATGGGGACTCGCCTCCGCCAAGTCCACGGTGGGGACTGTCTCTGTCTCTCAGTTTCCACATAGCATAGCCATGTATGGAACAGGGGACGACGTTCTCTCCGCGGCCCGTACGCCCACTTGCAGCTTCGAGCAGGTATCGTCGCGTATAACGAGTAAGAAAGTCACTCTTTTGCTTTTCCCCCCTAACCGCCCCCCTCGACGACCACCCCACCCCATCTAAGGAGCTGCTCCAACCGGATGATACGTCAAACAGACGCCCGCTTTCCGGTCTCTTAACACAATCGACCACCATCGCTGATAAAATTCGGTGATCGTGAGATCTTTTTGAATGAAAGTGAGGTCACGGCTTTATTCAATGCTACTGTGGGTTTATCCGTTCCTATTTCTTTCTTTTTATAATGTGTATGTATGTATACAAATTCAAGTTTATCTTCTTTAATTTGATAGTTTTCTTAAATATCAGGGTTCCCTTTTGGAAGTAAAAAAATAAAGTCTATCTATTTCAATCTTTTTTAATCTTCAAGATTGAAATTTATAAATATTATAAAATAAAATGAGATTGATTTAAAGTATTTTTTGTTTTTATTTAATACTACATTCCAACTTATTTCAGTTTTAACATTAGTTTAACTATACTTTAACATTACAAGTAATGTTAAAACTTAAATAAGATATGATTGATTTGAAGTATCGTTTGTTTTTATTTAATACTACACGGAGAAAAATGGAATTTAGCGGTTTAGAAACCTTTACACAAATTCAGTAAACAAAACTTTTATTATAAGGCAGAGTCCAAAAATACTGTTCTTTAACATTAATTTAATATTAAAGATGTTAATCTCAAAATTCCGTTCTCCATTTTACTCAACGAAAATTATAAATAAATATTTTTTCGCTCTGTAGCACTAATCTTTCTTCAAATATAAGACTGCATACAGAGGGAAAAAATATTTAATTTCTATACTTTTTTGCATAAAATGAAGAATTCAAAATCTAACGTTAAAATTCAATATTTTCATTTTACTTCAAAACTATTGGAATTAAATATGTTTTGGCTCTGTACGCATAATTCTAGTTAAAAATTGATTAATTCTACATAGGGAAAAAATTTCAAATTTAATATTTGTTGAGTAAAATGAAGAAATCGAAGTTTTAGATTAGAACTTGGCTCCAACACCCTTAAAGTATAATTAAAGTATAGTTAAGTTAACGTTAAAGTAATGTATAGTATAGTTAAACTAATGTTAAAACTTAAATAAGATGGAAGGCAGTATTAAATAAAAACAAACGATACTTCTAATTAATCTCATTTTATTTTATAATATTTATAAATTTCTATCCCTATCTATCCTTGTATAATAATTTCAATCCTTTTCTATCTCTCTTTAAGCTTACTACCAAGTATATCCATTTCAATCTTTACCATTTCTATCCATTTCTATCCTTGTATAGTCTTTTCAATCCCTTCCTGTCCCTCTTAAAGTATATTACCAAGCCTATCCTATTCAATAACTACATTTTTATCCATGTCTATCTGTTAAAAGTAGTACTGGTGATCGAAATCAAAGATACAGAGGTTTAACACAATTAAAGTTTATTTAAATTAACAGGATTGCTCAATTCACAAAATACCGATGATTTCTAATATGAATAAGAAATTTAAGGTATAATCCAGATTTTGAGAGATGTTTCACTAAAGATGTAAAGATATACCCGTGTAGAAATAGCCCGGTTTGACCCGGCCAGAAGAAGGTTTCTGGCCGGAATCCGACCGTGTCAAATTTTGTTAGTAGCCCGGTCGGGATCGGACCGGGTTCCCCCCGGGATCCAGTCGGGCCAAACCGGGACACCCTGATTTAGCCCGGTTTAAAATTTCTTAATTGCCCGGACGGCATCTGGCCGGGTTCTTATCGGGATCGGGTCGGGCCAAACAGGGCCACAACTTATTTAGCCCGATTTAAAAATTTTTAATTGCCTGGCCTGCATCCGACTAGATTCCGGCCAGGATCTGGTCGGGACAAATCGACCAAAAATAATTTAACAATTATTTAGTATTATAACACAAAGATTCTGAAGAT
>UCOK01009029.1:0-19281 GCA_900474325.1 Synergus umbraculus
TTGCGAAGCTTATAGGTTCGAATCCCGCGGCGAATAAAAATTTTAATAAAATGCGATTTTAAAAATAGTGTAGTGATTGTTTGAATAATATTGAATAAATGTTGTTCTTAAATATGTTAGTACATATAGATTATTATAATTATATAATAATAATGCAAAAGTTTTTTATTTTCGCATCGAATCTTGGGGCACCATTGGCGCAGTACTGTACCAGTTGTTAATGGCCATCGGGCCAGTACTGCACCAGTACTTAAATCCAGTACCGAACTAAACCTGGCTATAAGTACTGAACAGCGTTATCATCTCAACACTCAGCCAGATCTGCGCCAGTATTGGGCTTCCAGTACCACGCCAATGTTGCCTAACTCTGGCCAGTACTAGCACGGTACTACGCCAATTGTTAATTTCCACTTGGGTTGCTTGTCAGCTTTCTGATATTTTGCGAAAATTTCTACTCCACTGAAAAACTGGGTAAAAACAATTGCTTCTTGTTTGTATTGAATAACCAGTAGGTGGTAGCGGAAATTCTCTCTTCTGCTAATGAGTGTGAAGCCGTGAAAAATGTATGATGCAGTTTTTTCTTTCAAGAAAGTTACATGTGGGTTCAATAAAATAAAATACCACTGACTGAAAATATCGACCACTTCTATCTAAATCCAATTTCCTTCGCTAAATTGGCTCGGTCGTTTTGACGTTCAGTAAAGTTCTAGTAGTTCTAGTACTGAAAAATCTCGTCAAAGCAATTTAACAATTTACTGTAATTTCTATAAAATTCTTCATTAGTTAAGATCGTTAGAACCTCTTTCAAAAACTTTTTCCAGATCAAGTGCAAGTGCAAAGTAAATTGTATGATATTTTTGAAAAAGATAAAGAATTTCAAGGAAACTAATGTAATTTCCAAAATATATGTTTTCAAATATTTTATGAAATTTCATGGTATTTCAACACTATTTCTTAGAAAAATTTTGTTCGCAATTCTTTATCAGCGATTAATTTTAAAAATGGAGAAAGAGATGAAAAGAAGTTTTATACAGGTTATTTCTATACCACTAGGGAACAAGATACAATTCTATCTAAGAAAGAAGATTAATGATTTGTGCTTTTCACTAATCCGGACTATTTCCTTCTGTCGCAATGGAAAACATAAACGTAGAAAAAATCTGACAACTTACAAACGACGTCAATTTAGTTCAAGATGTAACTAGGGTCTGATAAAACAAAAAAACTAATTCGAGGGGAGAAACTTATTGATACAACTGTCAATTTTATAAATAAAATAATAATTTACAATAATCAAAAACCAAGAAAAACAGAAAAGAAAGAATAACTCATACAAAAAGTAATTTATCTAAAAAAATACTTGTCATGGAATTTTATGTTCCCTACGTTTAAGTTTCGACCTTTTGTTTCTGAGTTTAACACGTCATTACCCAATTCAATAAATAATTTTACAACGGGATCCACACTAAAATTGCGAGGAAAAATTTTCGCAAACATTAAAAATATTATTGCTGTTTTAAAAAGGCTTTTTATGCGGTGCAATCTGATGATTACAGATATTTTAGTGAAAAAAGGGAAAAGTTTACCACAGGTGGGAATTTCATAGAAATATAAAATAATATCTTCCTGCAACTTGTTATAACCACGAAATTCAATTCTCACAGCTCTAAAAAAATGTTCACCTCAGGCTAACATTTATTTTCTGTGCCAATCAGGACCGAATATTTCTCCTGGGAATAAATTTGATCAATTGATGTAAAGAAATTGATCCTAATCCTATCAGCAATGTACAGAGATTTCATTTCGTCACCTTTTCTATAGGCAAGACTTTATGCCTTTTTTTTATGTTCTTCGACAAAGATTTAAAACTTTCCAAATTCTTCAAGAGTAAAATTCAATTTTTCATCTTGACGTTTTATCGTCCCTTCGATAAAACAAGTTCAAACACCGGCATGCTGTTAGAATACTCATTTTGCTTCCCTCTTGTGACACACCTAGGGGAGAATTCTTCCTGGGCAAATGCAATAAAGACAAAGTAATATCCAAAAAATCTCCCTCTTGATAAATTATTCAAGAAATTTCATGCATATTCAAGAAGCTATTTAAAAAATAGTTTATGTTGTAATAAAATCTTTAGATGATAAGGTTGATAAAAAGTGAGTCTTGAAGAACAGGGAAAGTTTTGGGTGGGATAGGAGTTCTGAGAAATTGGAGACCAAAGAATAGGGTAAATTTTTTGAGATAGGGAAAGTCTCAAAGGTTTAGAATGAATTCTATAGGGAATAGGGGAAGTTTAGAAAGTTAGGGGAATCCTAAAGAATAGGAAGAGTCCCAAAAAATAGAGAAAATTTTGTGGGGTAGGGAAAATAATTGTACTCCTAGGAATTACAATAATTAATATGTAGGACAGTTTGGAAAGGAAAAAATCTAAATGTTCACTATGTTTACAAATAGAATGATTTGTTTTATTTAATTCAACAAGATAAAAGCAGCGTTTTTTAATAAAATCCTCTAGTTGTACTGCAGCTTTTAGAGATTTATTTACGATCTTATATAATGAGACTTTTTTCCAAAGGAAATTGTTAAACGAGTGTTAGGAAAAACTAAATATCAGAGGATGCTAAAAGGGTTAATTGGATGCATGTTTGACTGAGCACGAAATGCAATTTTTATTATAAATTCAGTTGCATATTCAGCTGGATATTTATTACACTTTACATAAATATGTAAAATTCCTTCACAATGCAGAATATCAATTTTTTTCTCAATGAAAATTTTTGCCCTAAAGCATGGTATTTTTTAAAAATTCAATAAATATTAAATTAGCGTGGGAAAGATAAACGCTCATATAAAGAGATAAATTTACGAGAAAATGCTTTTGGCTAAATTAAAAATGTAAATCGAAATCTGTAAATGACAATCTGCGATTTGAATTTAAATGCAGTTGAAATTAACGAGAGAAATAGAATTCGAGCGAGAATTAGAAACATGAAATTGAGAATTCAGGAATTGAAAAACATGAAATAGAGTTTGAACTGAGGTAATCAAGAGAACCACAGATATATTGTAGCGTGGGATTCATTTTGTTGAATGTGGGAAATGCGATGTAATTCTGTGAGCACTATAGCAACGCGATATAAACGGGAATTCAACATAGGATTGCAAAGGAAATTTAGTTGCATATATGAATAGTCCGTGAAATTTCCTATCGATTATTTAGTGGCACTTAATTGATACTTGATACGCAAAATCTAACTATAACTTTCGGCCTTGGATGAATTGAAAAGAAATCGTCAAAGAGAATTAAATGAAACTGCATTTTACACCCACGTGTATTGCTGCTTTTAAGACCAAGTCGGCAATTTCACGGAAATATCATTTACAACCTTCCACGTAATAATGAAAATTTAAAAATCAGAGGAAAACTTCCTGGAATAAGAAATCTGATGCAAAAGCGTTTTTTTTTTATATGAAAAAAAAGAACTTACCAGGAATTTCTTTCATATGAAGCTGCGTAATATTACTTTTTATTGTTATTTTGTGAAAAAATAAGCGATTGAACCAAATTAGATAATTTGAATTCAACCCAAGTTTATTCCAAGAGAAGATAATCTTATTTTTTTGGGAAATACTACAAAAACAATCTGACTCGTGAACCAACAGGTGCTATAAATTTCGTGATCAGCAATTCAACAAGCTCTGCTTCATCATTCGCGATTTCTTGTTTAAAACAGATCCAAGATCCTAGATAAATATTTCCAAGATATCTGCTACTCGCGTAAAGTAAATGAAGAAGGTTATTTTCTTACTTATAGATTGATTGTTTCAATCGCGTGATAACGCTCAACTTTGAACTTCAAAATATTTTTCTCTATAAACATCGACCAGAAACAGAAAATCGATTTTTTAGTTACTAACCGTGTAATTTTTTGAAAAAAAAATAGTCTCAATTCAAGAGGAGTACTTATGGACTTTACAGTATTATTCTCTCGAGTAAATTTTCTTTTGAATTTTTCCATTCAGAATATCACGTCTCTCTTTTTCCCTACATTTTCCCCAGTATTCTTTTAAAAGAGGAAACGAGGTCCTCGAAATGTCTAATGCGCTATTAACTTCGTCAAAAGAAAAGAATTTTTTTCACTGAAAGAGTGAGAAAAATCCATAGAATTATGTACAATGCATTCCCATCTACGTTTGTGAGAAGATATTCAAAACCGAGGAATCTGAATAAAAAATGGGTCGGAAATTAAATTTTTTTCCTGAAAAGAGGTAATACACGGAAAAAATTATTTTCTTAGATTTGAAAACAGTATTTATTGACTTTCGGACACAGAGAAGTCAGAGAAAAGTATTATAATATTTCAGTGAATTTTATGAGATATTAGAAAAGAGTTTATTAATTTTTAGAACAGGTTTCTAAAGGATTTAGAAATGTGTTCTAAAAATTAATAAACTCTTTTCTAATATCTCATAAAATTCACTGAAATATTATAATACTTTTCTCTGACTTCTCTGTGTCTGAAAGTCAGTAAATACACTGAGAGAAAAAGTTGGGTTGATTCAATAAAACAGTTTGTTTAACCTAGTTTGTTTGTTGCAACTAAAAAATTTGGTCGACGCAACTAAACATTTGGTTCCTTTGAAAAAACGCAACAATTTCATATGGTCAATTCAAAGTAATTATTTGTTTGAGCATGTTTGGTTGATTCAACCAAATAAATGTGTTGAAAGAAACATATTATTTATTAGAAAATGATTTTGTTTAGTGTAAAAAAATAATTTGGTTGATTCAACTAAATAATTTCATTAACTAGTGACAAAAAACCGACATTACCGACGTGACGCGTACTATCAACCAAACTTTATTAAACAAAAAATTTAGTTGAATCAAACAAACTTTTTTCTGAATGTACTGTTTTAAAATCTAAGAAAATATTTTTTTCCGTGTAAGCTATTTAAAAATTACAATTCGATAAAATAATACAAGAATTGCGAAAAAATATTTGGTTTATCTAGAGATTCAAAACTTAAAGTACATTAAAAAAAGTAGCTTTAAGTAGTTTAGGCTGAGAAACTAATAAAAAGTATCTAAAGTATTATAAACAGAAAACAAATTTCTATCCGTCGGCCTTGAAGAAATGTCTGTTCATATCTTGCTTTTAGAAACATTTTCCAGATATTTTCCGAGATATTTTTAGTTATACACTTTCCAGATCACTACATTATTACCCTGAACTCTACTTCTCTATTTTCCATTTCGACACTATACGAGACATTTCTAACAAGAGTCCTTGACGCTTTTTTTTCTAGGTCACTGGAAGCTAATCGGTTACCTTTCCAAGTCCTCCATTTCGAATTCTTCAAAGAAGACTCTCTCGAAGGAAATATCTTGAATAACTCTTCAATATATTTCTGAATAGCCATCGGGAAATCACTAAAAGTCTTCAACACCCAATAACTCAAGACTTAAGAGTAAAAACAGTGAAAAGTGAGACGAGAATTAACAGTGACTGTCAACAGCATTACATGCAGTATATATTATCTCAATAAAAATTGCCCTCACGATTTAGGAAATTATCCCTATAAATGTAGCCTGTAATCCAAATATACGAAGTTCTCATCGAAGATTTCGTGAAAAGAGTAAATATTTCGAAGAAGAGGGTGAAAAACAATGCCGAGTAAACAGCTTACAGGGAAGCAAAACTGTTGAATGCTCTGAACTCTCTGAAGAAAAAGGTGGGAAATGTTCTGTTACGTGAAATAAAAAGAAAATCAGTGAAGTAGGAGAAAAGCTGAAAAATCTAGCAGTGTTTGGTGTTAAATGGAGTGCTTATGTGTCGGTGTTGCTGTGATTGGATTATAAAATTGTGTGTGTGATTGGCTACTGCTTCCTGAGCCTGTGTGGCCAGGGTGAAATAAAAATCGAAATGGCTGAGAAGGATGATTTCTCGGAAGCTTCTAACCGTCCTGGCCAGGTTACAGAAATAAATGCGACTGCAACTGCGGACAAACAATCTCCAAAGCAGATGCAACAGCAGACATCAAACGTCCAAGAAAGCCCACCAATAATAAAAGAAAGGTAAGATCTACTTTTACGTATTTAATTATTAAAAATTATAAATTACAAACAGAAAAATACTGTGTAATCCCGTTTCATTTTATTTTTTAAAAAACTAGCAGACCAACAAATTATAAATTACAAACAGAAAAAATACTGTGCAATCCCGTTTCATATTATTTTTTAAAAAACTAGTAGACCAACAAGTGCGTTCCGCGCACGATTATTTATTTAATATCTTACAACTTTAAGTCGATAAAAAATCAATGAAAGTTTCTTGATTCAAAAGAAAATCATAAAAAATTTGTGAAATCTTTTAAAATTCCAGGAAAAGCTTTTAAATCCTTTAAAATTACTTTTAAAAATCAAAATTTTTTTTAATTATTGCAAGGTTTTTAAAATTCTTTAAAATTCCACTAAATATTTTAAATATTATACATATCTCTTGTAATCCCGTTAAATTTTAAGGAATTCCTAATGTTTTAAAATTTTGAGAAATTTTCAGATATTTTAATAAATTTATAAGAATTGCAAGGGATTTTATGGAATTAGACGACTTTCAAGTGAATATTACGAATTTGAAAAGATTTTTAGAATTTTAAAAAATATTTCGTGAATTTTAAAGGAATTCATTAAATTTAAAAATTTTTCTTTAAAATTTAAAATATTTTAAGGAATTCTAAATGGTTTAAAATTTTTAGGTTTTTAAGAGGTTTCTAAGAATTTTAAAAGATTTCAACGAATTTAAACGATTTCTAAAATTTTCTACATTTTTCTAAATTCACGTGAAATTTTAAGGGATTTCAAAAGGTTTGTATGAATTTTAAGGGGTTTTTAGAAATTTTAAATGAGGTTCTGTAATTTCGAGGATTTTAAGGATATTTTAATTGATCCTCTTAAAATTCTTTAAAATTACATGAAAAGCTTTTAAATCCTTAACAATTTTTTTAAATTCCATTTAATCTTTTAAATATTATACATATCTCTTGTAATCCCTTAAAATATATAAAAATCTTTTAAAATTTTTCACAACTTTTCAAAATTCCACATAATTAAAAAAAAAACAAAAAAAATCTCGTAAAATCCTTTAAAACTCTATGAGAAACATTAAAATTCCTTAAAATACGTAAAAATTTCATGTGCATTGAGTTCTGAAGAGCTTTTTACTAGTTTTAACTTGGATTTCAAGACATTTATGATTGTAATCGTTTTTGTGGATTTTTAACGGAATTCAATAGGTTTTTGTCAGTTTTAAGAAATTTTAACGAATTTTAATGTATTTCGAAGGTTTTCCTGACATTTTTTTTGCACCCTTAATTCTTTTTTCTTCTTTCAACTTCAAGTCATTCAAAAACCAATCAGGTTTGCAACAACAATGTATGGAAGATTTTCGAGACATTTCGTGACACCATTTTTTTAAGATAGGAGATTAAAATTTTTTAGACCCTTTTTTTTTGAAAAAGGAGACGGACTCGAATCCCTGAATTAGTTGACGAAGCTATATAAGTCCGATCCTTTTTCAACATTTTTATTTTGGTCCCGCGTTTAATCCTTAAACATCAGTACTTCACTTCAAATTAAATATTTACTGTAAAACTACATGTGCTTTTTTCGCAACCCCTCTACAATTCCCAAAAGCTATAACTATATATAAACAGCAATAAATGTATAAAGACACGGTACATGACATCGATTTTCCAACAGAAAGAAAATTAAAGAAAGATAATAAAAATCCACTAAATGTTCTTTAATACTAGAAAAATAGTGATAGGGGTTACGGGTTAGGGTGTGGAGCACAATCTTCTTTCGTTCGTATCTTTTTTTTTCCTTTTTTTTGGCAGACCGAGGCCATCGATCGTATCATAAATTGACGCCAGTGAGTCGATTATTTTCGATATCATCTAATCATTGTCGAATTTTTTATTGCGATTTATCAGGTGAGCCTGAATTTAAGTTTTTTTTTTTAAATCCTTTCTTTTTAGCTAATTTATTCTTAATTTTAATGTTTCATTTTTTATAATTTATCTTTTTTTGTAAATACGTTTTAAGCTGAGAATATAAAAGGCAGAGGTGTGAATGAGGGAAAGAGTTGTGAATAAAGCTTGCAAGTTTCGAACTCTGGTAGTTCAAAGAAAAGCTGAAATATAGTCACATAACCGCCTCTCAAGGCAAAATTAGTTACAGGAAAAGTTAAAAGTTTCAAACAAAGATAAATAATCGAGTATGCATCTACTTGACGTTAAAGAGAATAAATAAAATGCTTTCAAGTCAGTTTGTAAACTATGTAGCTGGAAATAAACGGAGAATTCATTATAATTATTTTTATTTCTCAATGCGGTTTTCCCCATAAAAAAAGTATATTTAATTTTGAATCTAATTTTCACAAATTTTTATTATTTATTGATCGTATATATAATTCTATTAATTTCATTTCTCGTTAAATATTGTCGTTAAATAGCCGTTAAATTTAAATTAAAGTAATTTCTGAAATTTAATAATGAAAAATCTGTTAGAGACTTATATACATCAGCTGATAATAGAATTTTCTCTCTCTATCTCTCTATCTCTCTCAATTCTAAAAAATTATTTAATGAGAATAATATATCACGGTGTTTAATTTTGTGCTTCTGTGAACACAAGAAATTGCAGGAAAATGAGAACTAGTATACACTGTTAGAATTTTCAACAGTAATTTTACTACAAATGTAATTACTAGCAATATATGTAAAAGTGTAGAACTTTAATCATATTTTAACATCACGATTTTTTGACTAGTATCCTTTTAAATGTCACTGTTACAGATAAGCAACATTCGCTATTTTCGATTTTCTTGATTTTCATGTAATAAGTTTTGAATTCCGCAAAATAAATATATGGAAACCCAACACATAATTAAAGGTATTCTTATACTCTTTAAATTTGAATTGTCAATAAAATATATACAAGAATAGAAATTTTTAAAAATATTTTATTGCGAAATATCATAAGACGGTTGAGTTCAAGTTTATTTTGATAGACACATAGAAAACCACCTTAGTGGAAGAGCATTTCTGGGTAAAATCCCCTTTGCAAAAAAGGTGTTTTTATCCTTCCTTATCACAAATAGTCCCGGAAAATAGACAGAGATCTACAGATACGAATTCTTTCCGTCAAACTATAGAAGGTCAGAGGTAGAGAATCCTCATATAAAAGAGATATAAAGGGAGTGTCCAAACCCGAATTTGCTTTTGACACACCCTGATTTCCGGTTCTTTATATGAAATATAGCCTTCGACATAATTTCGGTAGTAAATATTGTCTTCTTTTTTCGCTCTCAACTGTCAGTGATATCGCCACTTTCTAAAGCACGCAAGCAAAACTGTATACATGAATTATTAAAGGATTTAAGAAAAAATTCAAGATATTTCAAGAGATGTCAAGTAATAAATAAATTCACAAGGAATTTGAAAAGATTTCAAACTTTTTGAAATAAATTTATTTCCTCTGGTATTCCAGATAAAATGATTCGCAAAAACTGATTTGAATAATAAGAAATTTCATAACCGGGAAAATATAATATAAAATAAAATTCCTTACAGCTAATAAAAATTCTTGAATGGATTCCAAATTGATGAGATTCGACATTACAAGGTTTTTGCATAGTTTGAACTTCCACTGGGCTATACTAGAAAATCCAATGCAGTCAATCCCTTTTTACAAGCACCCTTGAAATGTAAATGGCCCATAAATTTGGTCGAAAGCGGAAACTAGATGATCGATCTCCCCCTGAAATCGAGCTAGGGAAGGGTCAGTATTATTCTCTGGTATTTAAGAAGAAATATATCTTATCATAAAAAAACAGCTTTTGATTATATCGAAAATATATATTCCCGCTATCTCGAAACCCGAATCCACTTCATTTATATTGATTGGATTTTTATTCGCCGTCTATACTAGGCATGTTCGATTCTCTCAAAAGAATCGATTTTTGATTGGATTCAGAATCGAATCATGTAAAATCGATTCACTTAAAAATCGGACACAAAAGAATCGATTTTCAAAGAATCAATCCAGAAAATCGTGATCTTATATTTCAAATTAAGAGTAAGTTTCAGTGTTTTTACTATTTTTATAAAGTAATGAATAAACATAAATAAACAATTCAACTGTGAACTCTTGAATATTTTTGTGATAAAATCTACGACTTTTACAGTGTACGAGCCGGCTCCAAATTTTATTGGGTGAATAATTGTGGAATCCCATGCAGGTGCTAAATGCAAAGCGCAAAACGAACGGCCAATGACAGGAAACTTTTGAGTAGATTAAAATTTAAAGGTGTTTTGTAAATTAAGGTGAATGTCCCAGTTTTCGGACATTTAAGAGAGAATCGCATGGTTTTCTTTTATATTCAAACACATTTTTTAATATAGTTGTTTGATTTTTTTCCCTTCGAATTTTAACAAGTCTTTTAAATGCGTAAAATTTTTTTTTCAATATAAAATTAATTTCTAAATATTATTAATAATTAATAAAAAAATAGTTGTAAGATGGCCCAGTTATCGGACGGCAGAATTTTGAATGTCCCAGATTTCGGACGTTCTAAGGCCTAGTTATCGGACAGTTATAAATATGATAAAATGAGGTTATTTTTTTATTCGTTAAAAATAATTAAGTAAATAGTAAGAGATAATTCAGTTAGTTTTTTTAATTTATTTATCAATTTATATTTAATTTATATTGTACATTAATCTTCTTTAGAAGGTTAAGTACGATGGAGTCCGAAAACTGGGAAATGGGCTGATTTTACTGTCCCCGTTTCCGGACCTCTATTTTTCAATATAAAAAGCATTTTTTCACTATTTTATTCTACTAGTGCCACTGACGGCTGCTACGTGGCCGTCGTGGTTCTATTTACTTTTCTATTTTCTTTTCTATGCATTCAATGTCAATGCTTTATTTCTTAATTCGATACTTTTCGATATTCGACTTTGTTCAATTCGAGATTTTTATGCCATGACTTTTCTTATATAGGATCTAATTATGAAATTAAATTATTTTTACAGTTTATAGAAAAAGAAATAAATTGTTAAATACTCACATAGTGAACACAATAACACACAACTGTTATGATAATCCTAACCACTACTCTCTAGCAGATGACGCAAAATGTAGCCTCGGCAGGAGCTTCAAGTTTACACTCGAATCTCCCAATAACGACGAAATTCAGACCAGACGCTTTCCCAATAACGACGAAATTTCTTTTCTCAAATGGCACACCAATTGCGCATGCGTATTGTGTATAATATAATATTTTTTAGCATTTCAAATTGCGCGCTAATAGAAACCAATCAGATCCCGGAGCGCAACGCATGCGAAGTGGTATCAAGTGAGACTTTAGGTTCATGCAGGTCGTTATTTAGAAAGGAATGCGGTCGTTATTGGGAGATTGTCGTTATTGGGAAGGTCATTATTGGGAGATTCGAGTGTAATTAATTTATTAGAAATTTTTCTGAAGGTCCACTCACAAACTTTTTTTTCTGTAGGTAAAATCGAATCTTAAATTATCGCTTGGCGCTTTTCAATTAGAGTTTCAACACAATTAACATACAGAAAAAAGTAAATATAATGCAGAAAGTACTCATCCGTCCGAAAACTGGGACATTCACCTTAAATATGGTTTCATTTGGTTTCACGGTTTTAAAAAAATTTGATGAGTAAAAATATGGAATTAAAAGAATTTCAAAAGGTAAAATTTGGTAAAAGAATCGAACTTTCGATTCTATGGGTAAAGAATCGATTCATCGAAAAATCGTATAGTAAAGAATCGATTCAAAAATCGATTTTTTCAAGAATCGAATCGGAATCGAACACCCCTAGTCTATACTTTAGAATTGAGATCCAAAATTTCAAAATCTTTTCAAATTTTTTGAAATATTTTAGAATCCACTTTATATCCTTAAAATTATACACATATTCTAAGTGGGCTGATGATATCTACGATACCTATATTACTTGGGCATTTATATTAATCATAAAAATGATAAGTGATAAACTTAATGGTCAGCCTGTCTGCCTTTCCGTATATTGGAGAACTCCAATTCCTTTCATCCTAGGGAATACAGGACTGACTAATTAAGTTAGCTAATTAATTCACACCATCAGTTGCCGGTCTCTCGAGTCGGCTGGAAAATGAAGACTAGTTGCCACTTACAGGAAATTGAACGTGCCTTAGCTTCAATCTAACCTTTATAGCTTGACCTACCAACATCTTAATGTTATATCTATAGTATGTGGGAGCGGACATTGTATTGTCTCCTATTTCTAAACAATGCAACCTTTCTAGACATAATGAGATTTTAGTCATTTTAATAAATTATTATTAAAGATTCTACAGCCAATCTAATACAGAACTTTGATGATGAATGTTCGTGATTGGAAACTAGAAACTGTCACTACACCATACGGTTGTAATTTACAACTTCAACAGCATAATCGAATCTGTAACCATATATCACGTAAAGCATAAAGCATAAATTATAGCATGTAATAAAGCAAATATTCTGATAGTGATATAGAGTATTGTTGATAGAATATTTTCTTAAAGAACATATAAATAATAAATAAGTCAAGACCTGATAAAAGTTCAAATATGAGAGTTGCAATATTCTAAGGAGTCAGGAAATAGATTAAAATGAAGACTTCAAAATAGGATAATGCTCTCTGAGAAGTATCAATTTTTTTCATACTTACATACCTTTTTCCTATATCTATTCCTTGCAGACTTAAGGGCATGTATTACTTATCCGATTCCTACCTTACCGACATTAAGGCTTTAGCTTCAAATATAGAAATTTTCAATGTGGTATCTCAATAAATGTAAACGTAGCGTTACAGAGAAAAAAATGTCGGTAAGGTAGGAATCGGGTAAGTAATACATGCCCTTAAAATTCAGAAAATTCAGTCTTAAATTTACAAGCAATATATATCCACTTTTCTTGTATGCAGATATGAACATGTATATTATATACCAAGTTCCATAAAATTTGTCACTCTGCAAGCTCATCCGAAGCTTTCAGCTTAATATGCTTCCGATGCCCCCGGGAAAGATAATGGATTCCTACAATAAGTATCATGCTCTTTAAAAATTAAACACTTAATCGAGAGCTTTATTTTCGGAGTAAAATGTAATTTCTCATTAAAAAAGTATATGTATACTCTCCTTGAATACTAAGCTCTCTCGTTTGAATCATAAAGGAATTTTGAGGAAGACAATGACCCATTTTCTCATTTCGTATTCAAGCTCAACATATCTGGAAATTTATGAACGATTAATATTCATTTTAAGTGGACGTTTTGGGGGTCACATTTATTTATATTTTGTAAAGATGTGAATTGTTTTAAATATGCATTAGTTAATTTAAAAGAAATTAATATATACATATAATATTTTATATATATGTTTTTTACGACTTCTGAACAAGCGTAGAAAATAGTTTATCGTTACTGGAACTTATTAATAAAAAAAATTGATAGAAAACAGTAATACAATTTCTAGTAGTGATCGATGTTTGCGAGTATGTAGGTACTAATTTAGTGATAACCTACATATATGTCAGCCTGTTTTATATTACACGTTTTATCAGTCGTAAAAATTCTATCTTCGTTGATTTGAAATTTAGATACCACATCAGGAGCAACAATGACCCCTAAGCCCTAAGATCCACAAACGTTTATTAATAAATCCACAACTGCCGAAGCATGGATATATTTTCTACGGTCTCCCAACTGGTTTCCCATGAAATTCCACCCTTCCTCATAATTATCTCCTTTTATTCTCCCCTCGTCAGGTTAACCATACAATATTGACCCCCTTCCTCTTAAATAATTCTCTATTCGGCTCCTTCATTCTCTTAGTGCTCCATCAATATTTTGTTTTTCTCTATTTCTCTTCCTGTCCTCTTCGCCGTTCCATACTCTGAAATATACTACTGAGCCCCTTCCCCGTCTTGTATTATCCTACGCTGAGAAAAAAATACTCGGAAATCAATAAATATACTTTTGAATCAATAACTCTTCCAAAAAAGCAGATATTTTATTGATTCAAAAGTATATTTATTGATTTCCGAGTATTTTTTTCTTAGTGCATATCCTCCTCTCCCTCCACTCCTCATTTTTTCACCCTTTTATTCTCACTACTCTTCACGACACCTCCAAGAACAGTACAACCTCCATAAGAGCTCCCTCCGTAAGAGAGCCAGTGGCGCAATTTGAGCTCGACGCCCAGGAGTGGGGGCCCCTATTTCTTACCCCTAACCGCCCGTGATGGCTCTCTTATGGAGGTTGTACTGTAATAACACGCAGTACTGATATTAGTCTCCTCTACACATGTATGTACTTAAATTGCAACCCTGCCATGGAAAAAAAAGGAGATAAGGGGAGTCGAAGCGCATTTAAATGTCAAATTCTATTTTTCATCAAATTTATTTTACTAGAATTCATTTAATTCTCGATTGCGTGGTGAGCGGCGAGATTGAAGAGAAAGGAGATTTGAAGGGGAGGGAGTCAGAAACTATAATAAAATAAATTGAGTCGAACACAAGAGAAGGGGGCAGAGAGGGAGGAGGGGGTCTAGTGTTACATGTTATCACCTCGGAAGCTTCCCCTACTACTCATATACCATACTCATACCAACACACATATGCAATTTCCGAGCTCGACGCCCAATAGTGGGGGGCCCCCTATTTCTCGGAGTTCTTACCCCTAACCGCCCGTGGGTTACCTCTTAACGAGGTTGTCCTGTATCTAAGGTGACAATTCGTCCTGTATTTCGCAGGACAGTCCTGTTTTTTAGCAATCTGTCCTGCGGAGGTGAGCGTCCTGTAAAATGTCCTGTTTTTCAGCAATTTGTCCTGTTTGTCCCACAAAATCTTTTTTTTTTTTATAAAAACTAGAAATTAGCAGAAAACGAAACTCAGGAAACAGAAAATCATAAGAGTGAAAGAGATAGTGAATTGATTTTGCATTTTTGAGTTATGAAAAAAAAAAATTTAAGAAAATTTGGAAAATTAACAAAATTTATTTTTTAATTTTCAAATATGGTCACTTTACCTGTATCTTTGATATAGGGTCAAAGGTAAAATTTTCTTTAATTCAAAAAAACTTATGACATCATATTAAGAAACATTTCTTTGACCTATATCCAAGATAAGTTTGTCTGATTCAAAGAAGCTTTTTTCTGAGTGTAATATATGGGAATTGTGAAGAGAGATATAATGGATGGAGATATGGAAAGGGTTGAATTCTAGGAGAAATTGATGAGGGGAAAGGAGGGTTAGTAGCAGAGGTCACTGTAATTGGCAGCTAGGATGAAGGCAGTAGTATCAGTCTGTGTTTAGTCAGCCATAAATTCTGAAACAACTACACAGCGCAAAGAGGTCAAAAATTGGGCCTTAGACTTTAGATTATGTAAGACTTTTTAAGATCGCTGATTACGAATCTGAATTCCTAAAATCCAAATAACGCAATATATTTTAGATGATAAAATGTTGGCACATTTATCTAAAGAGAGTTGAACTATAATGCTATATCAAAGAGAAGCTTTAACTTTGAGTTGGTTATGTTCCGTAAACGTGCCGAGACTAGAGATAGTTTATTTTCCTCGCACGAAACTCTGATAAAAAAAAAATGATAAATAAAAATGTGACATTGATTTGTCGTTGCGGAAAAAGGAACATGAGAGAAAAAGCATTACGTTTTATTTTACGATTACTAAAGCCTGAAGTGCTTTTTCAAAATCGATTGGTTAAATATTTTTCAATTCTTCAGAGTTATTGGGTTTTTAAAAATAATTTTTTTGAATAAAAAAACTTCACGATCATTTGAAGACAAAATGTATTGCGTATTGCGGATTAATATTATATAGTAAAAAATATTCTATATGTATGTACCACTATATTATACAAAATTGTCAAGTAGACAATTCGAAGTTATTATAAAGATGCAAAATATGAAATAAACGAGGCAAATTTACAGCTTTCAAGAATATAGGACAATTCATCTCTCGAAATATGTAAAGTTAACGACTTCAGTCGTCAACGTCCTCGTCATACTTTCATAAACGAGTGAAGATGTTTCCCTTGCCAATCTTCATAAAATATGCTAAAAAAGGTTTTAGAATTCCTATCTCGAAGAGATATTTTACATATTTAGATACAAATTTTGAAATCTTGTTTTGATCATATTGTTCAATCTTGCTATTTATTGTAATTTAAAAACAATTTTTTTTGTGAATGCTTTATTCATGCAAAAAATTTGCATTTGCTAGTAAAATTCAAATTGGCCGTGAAATTATAATATTGAGAAAGATTGTCATATAACTGCAGCTGAATATACTATTTTTGCCGATCGCCGAATTCTTTAAACTATGACTCATCACATATGTTTCTGAGTGAACCGTAACGAAAATAGTTTAGTATCAGTTTTCCGGACATTGAACCGAAAAATGCATAAGATGCATTTTTTTATTTCAAAACAAACCAACATTTCTAAATCTGAATCAGGGGAATTTCAATGATTCTCGGCTATTATACCACTGATTCAATCAGCGTATAATATACATTGATGAACCAGTGAATCTTACGCCCTGTATCAGCGAAATTCAGCTGAATCAAATTAAGCAAATACGCGTTTTATAGCAGAATTCTTGTTTTAGATCGCATTCAAGGTGATGTACCTACCATAAGATAAACTACCTTAATAGAGAGGAGATTCAATTAAACTGTTATTCTGTTATACGGAAATAAAATAAATTAACTAGTCCATTACTCAAATTGACTTGAAAACATTTAATTTCAATCCACATTCTCTGATTTCATTTCCTGCTTGCCTGTAGATATTGACAGTTCATTAAATATATTTTACTGAAATATGTGTGGAAAATATCAATCTTGAATCACAAATCAAAATTTTATGGATTTCACAGGATTTCAACAAATTTTAGAAGACTTTAAGAAATTTAACGATTTTATAGAATCAAGACATTTTTTATGTTAAAAATTCTTTAAGATCATTTGAAATCGGTAAAATTAAACGATTAGATTCGCTCCCCGTGCAGAAATTGTCCCATTTTGACCCATTTAAAATATGGTTCTGACAAGGCCATGGTCAGTTTTTCTATTCTCAATAAAATGAAATAAATTATAATAAGGTGCTAATCGGGCAGCATAATAGAACTATGTGTAATTACTAACATAATATCATCTGATTATTCCGAATTGAAAATATGTAGATTTAAATATTATAATTTAATATTAAATTATCCATTTAAATATTTAAATATTTTTCTTTTTCATTGCGAACGCAAATATATAAATATGATTGATTTATTTCCTTGTATTGTTTCTTATGTTCTTTGCTATGTTTTGACATAATTATTTTAACCCTAATATAGTTTTTTTAAAAAAGGCATTCACTAGAAAAACTGACAAGGCCCTGACTAGTTTCCCCTATATAGGGTATTGGCGAGTCCAACCGTTACACCCTTGTCGGGTTCTAACCAGTTTTACTGACCAGAACCACATCAGAAGTAGGGGAAACTGACCAGAACCCTACTAGGCCCACATCAAGATTTCTGCACGGGTCAGAGTATCAAACACATTTCAATATTCAGAAATTGTGTAAAAAATTGTAAATAAGTCATATTAAAATAAAATTCCACCAGTTAAACCAAATGGAAAGATCTAATAATATGTATATGTCAGGCTGAAAGATATTAGCAACTGAGATTGGCAGTAAAACAAAAATGATTCATTTTCGAAGAAATAAATGACCAGATGATACTTACAGTTCTAGATTACGAAGAATAAATCGCACCTACCTACAACCATGACCTACATTTCTTACAATCGCGTTATGATTTTTGCCTTGCATTGTACGTTTACAGAAAAAAATGTCAATGACAACTAAATGCATATACTTTATGATATTGATAAATAATAAATTAAGTTTCTTTTTTATAATTAAAAATTTTAATTAAAGGTATATGTTACTTACTATAAAAGCAAATTTAGTTTCGCTATAACTTTAAATTCGCAAAAATAAATATTTGCCGCTAAAACGGACGGAGGCAGATTGCCCAGTTTTAGCAAAAAATATTTATTACTACGAACGTAAAGTTGGCGAAACTAAATGTACTCTTATGGTAATTATTCAACTTGCCCATAAAAGTTGATAATTACATTCCTGTACAAAAAATTTTAATTGTCTAATAAATAAAGCTGAGTGAAAATTTATTAGCAATTAACCCTTATTCAGAATAAAAAATGTTATTTGTATTTTTTTATTTTTACAGAAAAACTGAGCCCACGACAACCAGTATCACTGTTGCAGGATTTAACTGCGGACAAAGGTGATTAAAATATTTTATTAATTTAGGAAACGAATTACGAAATTACTTAAACTTTATTTAATTAACTGCCAAGTAAAAAAACGAAAGAGAGGCTTAAAGGGAAAATTTTACATTCCATGAAGCACAAAAATTTAATAAAACCTCTGGAAGGACAGAGATCCCCCCCCCCCCCATTTCAATTTAATTTTCTCAAGAACTTAATAAAAATTTTCAAAGCAAAAATTTAATTAACTCATAAATGATGTAACCGCATGAGTTTGGTAGAAGCTTTCTTGAGAAATCTTTAAAAACTAATTTCTTTCTTACTTTCTGAACAAAAAAAGTTTTCTCGATTACTCTTAGCCTCCACGGAGAAAAATGGATATTCAACGGTAGTATCTGGATATTATGACTGAGTATCTTTGCGACTTAACTATGGGACAGCTATCTAGATACACAAATTTAGTATCTGCATGTTATCAAAGAGAGATACTCAAAATGAGTATCCAAGATATTATGCGTGAGTATCTTAGGTACTAAATACGAATATCCCATGGTTTTACAGTACAGTATCTGAAATACTATACCTGAGTATCAGTGATATTCAAATTTTTTTTTAATTTTTCAGGAAAATTAATAAATTAACAAATTTTAATAAATTAAGAAATTTTATTATTATAATTAAGTTTAAGATGTTTACAAGTTAAAAATTACATAGTATTTGATTGGAAATATATATAATATAATATACACAATATAATGTAACTATTTCGTCGAATCAACGAAAATATTGACAATTTTTCGAATTTTATCTTACCTTGGAATCTTTGTACTATGAAGTCTTCAAAACTCCAGGAGC